>JARYHS010011408.1:269576218-269740787 GCA_031002005.1 Vandiemenella viatica | reverse complement strand
ACTCATTTGTCCACTAGACGAAACCGAATAGACCGCGAGGTGGTAATATTGAATGAGATGTGCAAGTGACATACTGCAGGGGAAAAGCTTCGATCGACTCAGTTTCAAAATCCGACCAGAAATTCAAATTCTGTTCAACATCATTTCCTAAAGTGCTCTAGTAAAATGCGTAGATTTTCGCTTAAACTAGGTGCGACTAGCTTCCTTCTCATTGCTTCATAATTGTTGGTGTGTTCCGCTGCCCTTGAGCCTACAAGAAGTCACACCCAATAAATTGACAACATCGTTAGCAATAATCTGATATTATGCCATCAAAACGATGGCAGAAGCATTTAGGACAGCATCTTGATTCCATCAAAGTAGAAGATCTGGTGAAATCGAAAATCGCAATTTTACACTGTTATAACCGTTTATAAATTGTGTACCAAAATACTGTGTTAAAACCCAAAACTCTCTGCAGTGCGTATTGAGTAAGGGCAAATGACACTGTTGATATTGATTCGAACGTTGGATGGGAACGTTAAATTTGGTAGCTGCGTGGTGTTTTTCGGAAGAGTAGGCCTGAATGAGCCAACACCGTATTTCACCCTCTCCCTTCTTTCATCTCTCATCCACAGCACACACAACACTTGACACTGGGTATACTCACTATCACAGTCAGACACACAATTGCGAACACTGTTACATTAAGAAAGACATCAGGAAAACTCCCCAGTACACGTTTCCATGGAGGGCTAAACATCTCCCATAATAACCGCCGACAGCCGGACAGGAGCAAAACATTCATTGAGGAAAGTAATTATTTATCTACCGAATAAAATAGATCTGGTTTGAAACGGCGATTTATTCAATCTTACAAAGAAATCGGTTGACGTTATTCATTCTAAGAAATATGTTGTTTAACCGGGGTTTACTCGTCGAGTATTACAGATACAGCGCTGGTAAACATTTAACCTTTTGTGTGAACCAACTTAATCCATTCAGTTCTACTTTGACGTTACTCACGGTAAGAAAAATTAATGCCATCGCATCAAACGTTATTTCGGAATGACAGCGCCGTAACTCGGTCGTCGCGTGAATGTTGATGGTCACGCTAACCGAATCCTACTACAGCAGTGTCTATTTAGAATCAGATGTGGAGAGAGTTTTAGCTCGCACTGAGGCAGGCAGACCTTTCACGTTGCTCGTCCTTGGATTACCGCTGCGATTTCTTCTCATTAACCTTTCCCGTTAATTGCCTTCGTAAACCGCGAAAATTTCGCTGTGGCTGGTGGACTGTAGATGCGCGGTAGCATTGTACGAGGCTGTCTGAAACTGCGGTATACTGTGCTCAGCGCATTGCCACCATCCAGTCACTAACAGAGAATTTTTTCGAAGAGAAAAAAGGTCGGAGAGTTTTTAGATTGAAGAGAATGGAGGCTGTGTTAATAGTTGCCATTCCTTTCTTTATTATTGAGGCTCTTTCGCACCACTCGCGTAATACTGACTTTTGTCTGAAAGTCGCAAACTTTAAGCCCTTGCGCGACTTTGTCCATATTATGAGAATGTAATGTGGTTCATTTCAAATGAAAATGGTAAGTTCATCGTCTCTTTACTGTTACTTTTTTTCAGCTTGTTTGATTCGAACCTCCATCTTCTGTTTGTTTTTGCTTATCCATTGTACTTTATGCCAACAATTATGTTCTGTACACGCTTCAATCATACGTTTCCTTTAAATTTCTTCCATTCACTTTTTACTTGCAGTAACAAGATAACCAATCCCGATTGCCTTAACTCTGACCGATGTTTAATCCAATTCACTGCTCCTTATGTACAGGAGATATTCGTCATCTAATTTGTCGATTTCTCTGCATTGTCAAATTTCAATTGCTTAAATTTTCCTTCTTAATGGTACTCTTTAAGTTTCCCATACAGACTGTTTCAGATACTTATATTTGAGAACTATTTCAATATTTGAATGATAAAAACCAGGTTTTTTTCGCGTGTCGACGTCGAGGCTATGATAAACAAGAGAGGAATGCTAGATCCGAGAGCGCACCACATATTTTCCTACTGGTCAGACAATACACGGCGTCTAAGTGATCATTCTTAAATTCTGGATAAAATTTTCAGTAAAAAGTATAAAATGACGCACATTCATGCAAACCGATCCATCTGCAGCGAATATTAGACACTAACACGTTATGCATTAATATACTACTAAATTTTTTATTCTACTTTTTCCGTCATTATGCCCAACTGAGAAGCGCGATTGAACTTATGTTGCAGATGTATTTTTCTTCTTTTACCAAAATCTCTTCATCCTCTCGCAGAGCTGTTTCCTACGCTCCTTTGTCCAGGTGTTCCTTCTTCTAATGTTCCTTCTTCTACTGTTTGTTGGCAAATTGGTGGTTATTCGCCGTGCTACTAAGTCTGTATCTGTCCTGTATGATATCATCTGTGATTACGATTTCCTGGAGATCCTTTTCGATTTCAATTAGCCAATTGTTTCTCATTTTCATTGAAATGGTCGGGTTGAGAATTCTTTTGGTTAATCTGTTGTTGTTCATTATGATAATATGGCCGATTTTTTTCCCCTGAATGTGTCTGAAATTTTATCCGGATGCTGATATAGTTCATGTGATTTCCTTTTCATCCAAATTCCTCCTGTACAAACTAGACCAAAGATTTTCCTTAAAATTTTCCTTTCTGGCTTTTCAATATTTTAATTAATGCTCTATCCCCAATTATCAAAGTTTCAGATGCGTATAATGCCTCCGGTTTGATTACAGTATTATAGTGTCTTAATTTTGCATTTCGGGATATTGACGTTTCGTCGTGTCTGTTCCAGGTGATTCTATAGGCACGATTCAGTCCTGCAGAATTTATAATTTCTCCTAGATATCTGAAATTAGTTACTTGAGAGATATTGCTAAATCGTGTTTTCATGGAACCTCGAAGATCCTTCCATATAGTGGATTTTAGCATATGAGTTTTGAAGACCACATTTAGCTGAAATTTCATGGAGTTTTACAAAAGAGTAGATTACGAAATTTATTATTATTATTTAAACAATCAGCTGTGAGCACCTACATTTAAATTTATTTTTCAGTATACAATCTTGTATTTCCAATGACTTAATGTTAATAATACACTCCTGGAAATTGAAATAAGAACACATTGACGCCGGTGTGTAAGACCCACCATACTTGCTCCGGACACTACGAGAGGGCTGTACAAGCAATGATCAAACGCACGGCACAGCAGACACACCAGGAACAGCAGTATTGGCCGTCGAAGGGCGCTAGCTGCGCAGCGGTTGTGCACCGCCGCAGTCAGTGTCAGCCAGTTTGCCGTGGCATACGGAGCTCCATCTCAGTCTTTAACACTGGTAGCATGCCGTGACAGCGTGTACGTGAACCGTATGTGCAGTTGACGGACTTTGAGCGAGGGCGTATAGTGGGCATGCGGGAGGCCGGGTGGACGTACCGCCGAATTGCTCAACATGTGGGGCGCGAGGTCTCCACAGTACATCGATGTTGTCACCAGTGGTCGGCGGAAGGTGCACGTGCCCGTTGACCTGGGTCCGGACAGCAGCGACGCACGGACGCACGCCAAGACCGTCGCATCCTACGCAGTGCCGTAGGGGACCGCACCGCCACTTCCCGGCAAATTAGGGACACTGTTGCTCCTGGGGTATCAGAGAGGACCATTCGCAACCGTCTCCATGAAGCTGGGCTACGGTCCCGCGCACCGTTAGGTCGTCTTCCGCTCACGCCCCAACATCGTGCAGCCCGCCACCAGTGGTGTATGGAGGGACGAATGGAGACGTGTCGTCTTCAGTGATGAGAGTCGCTTCTGCCTTGGTGCCAATGATGGTCGTATGCGTGTTTGGCGCCGTGCAGGTGAGCGCCACAATCAGGACTGCATACGACCGAGGCACACAGGGCCAACACCCGGCATCATGGTGTGGGGAGCGATCTCCTACACTGGCCGTACACCTCTGGTGATCGACGAGGGGACACTGAACAGTGCACGGTACATTCAAACCGTCATCGAACCCATCGTTCTACCATTCCTAGACCGGCAAAGGAACATGCTGTTCCAACAGGACAATGCACGTCCACATGTATCCCGTGCCACCCAACGTGCTCTAGAAGGTGTAAGTCAACTACCCTGGCCAGTGAGATCTCCGGATCTGTCCCCCATTGAGCATGTTTGGGACTGGATGAAACGTCGTCTCACGCGGTCTGCACGTCCAGCACGAACGCTGGTCCAGCTGAGCCACCAGGTGAAAATGGCTTGGCATGCCGTTCCACAGGACTACATCCAGCACCTCTACGATCGTCTCCATGGGAGAATTGCAGTCTGCATTGCTGCGAAAGGAGGATATACACGGTACTAGTGCCGACATTGTGCATGCTCTGTTTCCTGCCTGTGGTTCTGTCTGTGTGATCATGTGTTGTATCTGACCCCAGGAATGTGTATATTATGTTTCTCATTCCTGGGACAATGAGTTCACGGTGTTCTTATTTCAATTTCCAGGAGTGTAATAAGCCTTGGAACGGTTTATTTCCCCCGTTATTTAGCAAGAAAACTAGGAATCGGCCAAAGTTCATGTATATGAAGTTTTGGCGGTCAGATATCTTCGACTTGCATTTTCCTTTGCATCATGTAAAGATTTAACACTTTCATTCATACGAGGTTCAGAGAGCTTCCTGTGTAGAGAAATCCTCCTGGAAGTGATGCACCGCGAGGCAAGATTAACGATCAGCTTACGGACGACATTGTGATTCCGGGACAAGTCAACTTACACCTGTTCCCCTCGTAAGTTTCTTTCTGAACGTTAAGTGGCTGCATAAGAGGCGGAGAGGACTGTAAATGGAAAACTCGTTGCTTACTCGGTTGAAATACCCTTTGCTCTCTGCCCGGCTATACAACACATCAGACGTTCTGCAGCTCGTAAATCGCAATACAAGTAATTTTTTTATTGCCATTCGGATTTTCTACATACAGCCAGCAATCATTATGAGATTAACATCAGTATAACACACACACACACACATATATATATATATATATATATATATATATATATATATATATATATATATATTAGTAGAAAAATTCATTACACTAACGACAATGTTTTGAATCAATAGGTACATGGATTAACAGCAACATGAATAGAAGCGGGAGAACAATGTATTTAATCATTGATAATGCCTTTAAAAATTAGCACGACATTACAATGTAATGATGATTGAATGTAAGTGTTTAAGAAGCAATTAGCATTCTGTTTCCTGTCACAGTCAAATTTTCTGTCATATATATTACGCGTTGCTCTTGGATTTTTAGGCCATTTGAAAACGTAATGGTCTGCGTAAGAGTTTTGTTTGTACAGAAAAAGTGTAAAATTATGTAAGATTGGCTATGAACATTACTAAAGTGTTGAAAATGTTCCGTGATGTGTTGTAGCATCGTACTTGAAAAGAAAAAGGAGCCTATAATATATACACCTACAGACAACACATTCTACAATGCCGCTGCTGCATAGCGTTATTACTTTCCGACAGTTGCATACGCCGTTCCACTAATTATAAGTTTTACAGCGATCCTACTGAATTCCAGCCCCATTTTCTTGCAAGCTGGTTCCGAAAAGATGAAGATATCTTCGATCGTAATGTAGCACTCATAGCTATTAAGTTAAGCACATCAGCAATTTCATAGGCTTGTATGTGAGTAATAGCAACCTTTTCAAACCTGCTTGTGAGTCATTAGTTGAGTACATTATACAGAGCCGTACGAAAAATTTTACCAATGTTCCTGCACGAAAACTTTGAGGGATCCATTTAGTCCTTGCGCAAAATGACTTTACTTGAAAACAAGTTGCGTCGAAGAGGAAAGCGCGTTCTGTTGTGGCTGTTTTTGTTTGGGGACAGCAAAATGCTTTTAAGCTATTAGGTACTGCAAGGAAAACAAGATTAAGAATAAAATATGGGTAAGAATAGGAAAGTTTGCAAATTAAATTTAACGAAGTAATCACATCTACTGAATTCGGTAGTTGTGGTAATATTTTTTATTTTTTTTTTAATTTTTTACTATCCCGTCAGAAAATTTAGCTTTACAGGATAATGTTGAATTTTAGAAATTATTGCAATCTGATTGTCATGGTTGAGGTCAGCCCACTAGTGCCCCTTTGTAACTACATAGCAGTTAGGCCTATACAGTAAATATTTTACGACAATATTAAAAACAGTGATATCAGTATTAAAACAGTATTAGTATAAAAACAGCAAGAAATACAGTTAAAACAGTAGTAAAAACAGTTGTAATGACATTGATTTAAGATGATCATACTTTTTTCATGGAATACATTTAGTTTTGAGCGTTGAGGATAATCTTGTTTCACAACATGTGGTTCATTTCTTCTTTGGAGTCACTGTTCGATAGATAAATGTCTTGAGGTAGGGGTTTTTTTAGTCTAGTTTGACCCGTTCTTTTTCCTAACTCATAAAATTGCGCACCAAGTGCTGCTTTCATTCGTTTGGTAAAATTTTTAGTTTATTGTTTTATGAATTAATTATTGTAAGAGATATTTAATTCTCTGTGTAGCTGACTGTTGCGTATGCACCATGGTGCGCTCAGAGCTGTTCAAAGAAATTTAGTTTGAAATATTTGCACTCTATGTAGCTTGCTACGACTAGCACATCTCCCATATTGGACATGCGTATGTTACGAGCGGTCGTAATATCATTTTGTAAATTAATAGGCAGCACTCTGTTTTTAATGACGATTTTCTATTTAACACTGGATACATTTTGTGTAATCTGGCATAAGCTAGGTTTATTTTATGGTAATTATGAAGGAGTTAACCTGTTTGGACGTTTTTAGTCATCCGAGGTGAAAGTAAACTGGTATGGAAAAAAAAAAAAAAAAAAAATATTCGCATTCTGAAAAACAACCGGAGATCTTTATAATAAAGCAGAGTGCAAGTGAAGAAGGGATTACTGTAAGAGACCCGCCATTGTGGCTGAGTGTGCTGGGTCGTGAAGGTACCACGGGACTTGGCACGAGTCCAGAAACACTACGTACCTCCTGACTGAGGTTCTAAGGCGGTTTCCCGCACTCATCTAGGCGTTCCCCAATCTCCGCCTCATAAACTACTCATTTCATAAACGAAGATATACTTCTCACATGCTGAATGTAGTAACACGTTTCACAGGCAGATGGCAACACTCTACTTTTTCAATTAAATTAAATTGCAATGGAGCGCATGCTCAGGTGGCAATTTCCCTAAACACCCATCTTCCCCCTTTTCTGCACCCACATACATTTACCCCTTACAAATTTTAACTTTCAATTCTTTCAACGTTTTTGGCAAATTATTCATCATATCTCTTGGTAACTCATTCCAATCCCTGACACTCTTACCTAAAAAAGAGAATCTTCATACACCCTTGTGCCTGAAATCGAGTGCCAGCTTGTGGTCATGGTCATCTTTTCCCTTTCATGTATTAATTTCAATTCTTACACCAATATCTTTCCATTCCTCATCGCCAATATACGCCTTGTACACTCCCAATGACCCTGTTCACCCTCCTTCTGTCTTCCAATGAGTCCCATTCCAGCTCTTATCATATCTGTTACTGATTGCGTTCTGCGATAATTTCCAGAAACAAATCTAGCAGCCCTTCTATACACCCTCTCCAACTCCTGTATTTGATACGCTAAATGAGTGTCCCACACCACACCACCATATTCGAGCAATGGTCTGACCAAAGTTTTGTAACCCAATTCCTTTACTTCCCTCGTACATCCATACTTCCCCCATTAATAGTCAGTACGTTCTGGCAGTTGGTATAAAATGCTTGGCATCAACAAGGGCATGCAGCCGTAAAAGCATAGCTCCAAATATCACCATGCCAACGATTAGTAAAGCTAATCGAAGGTAGTGTGGTGCCACTAGAGAAATGAACGCCATAAAAAGTGCAAATAAGTAGGGAACTAAATGAAGTTAATGAAAAGTGCGAATAATTAGGCGCTGTAAGATTGTAAGAAATTAATTAAGAAATCTAACTTTGTTGTAACTGGATTACCGAGCGTGGTGGGTGAACGGTTAAAGCTCTGGCCTCGCATTCCGGAGGACGTGGGTACGAATCTCTGTCTGGACATCCAGATTTGGGTTTTCCATGGTTTCCCCAAATCACTCCAGGCGAATGCCGGGATGCTTTCTTCTAAAAGGCCATGGCCGAATTCCTTCCAGTTCCTTGTCCCCAGTCCCATCCCGTCTGTAATGACCTTAGCCGTTGACGATACGTAAAGCAATAAGTAAAAAAAAATAAAAAAAAAAAAATTGGAGTGACATTGAGCATGTTTGTGAACCATAAGGAATATTTTATTATGAATTTAAGGGCGGTGCTGAGTAGCAATCATTCAACGCTGGGAAGGGATGCTTAGGTGTCATTCACCTCAGTTCCTGCCGCCTGGCTGACGCCAATAGAAGGTCCTGCTGATCAACCAACCCCACGGCAACAAAAAAGTTAACCAGCAGGAGGGGTAAGACATATTATCTTTGGATCTTTTTTTTTTTTTTAACTGATTTACGTCTCTCAACAGCAAGGTCTTTAGAGACGGGATTATCTTTGGAATCCGATGCATTCCTCCGCAAGGCAGAGAGGTTGACAACAGCAATATAAATGTAAGAAAGATACAACATGACCCAAGTTCCTGTTACACACCAGAACGAAGCAACGCACATACCAGAGTGTAAGTGTAGCGAGGCGCGGCAAATCGCCTGGCGCCATTCGCCGAACGACCGAGGCGGTACGAAAGCCATCCGTCCCTAGTCGGTGCTTCGAAGAGAATTCGTGGGTGCGCCCATGCTATGGGGACGGGTATTTGCAGTCGTACGTGTACCTCCCTTGTTCACGCTTCCACGTTGTCACTCAGTCATCGTTTAAAAACATTGTTCGTTGGACTTAAATAAAACCACTACATTTTAGTAAGGTGTTCGTAATTGTTTTGTTCTGTTCTGCTTTTAATCATGAGTTGGGACAGCGAAAAGGTGTTCTCTTTTATTAATGAGTATGAAAGAGGTCCCATATTGTGGAAGAAAAATTATAAACTTTATCATAATACTACAAAAAAGAAAAGAGGATGCTTGGCGCGAAATAAGTGCACTTATTGGAGAAGAGACTGACGTTTCGAAAAAAAATGAAAAAAAAATTGATACATTACGGCGAAACAACATTTGTCTTTTCAAAATATCGAATTTAACAACGAATCACATAATAAAGTGTCTCAAATGTCCAGCACTTTTCTGGAAACTACAACGCTCGGAATTATTCTCCATTTTTACAGTTCTAAAATATTTAATTGCTCTGCTTACCTCTGCATACCTGCTGCTTCGATATGTTTAAAAATATTTCACGCTAATAATTCACGCTAATGATTCACCAGTTGCCAAGTATCTCAGTATTAATGGCTAACCTTCTTTACGAAAATTTTATATCGATTCTTCGAAATTTTCCCCCGAAAATAAAAATATGTAGTTAGTGGATGAAATTCTTACAAAGTTTCGAAAATGACCACTCTCTTCTTCTTCCATTATGTTGTTTAAAAATGATTTACTACTAGTGGAGCATTCTATTCCGACAAAGTCTATCTGCCCATCACCGTATTTTCTTTTTCTTTTTTAAGTAAACTAGCTATTATCACTGTGACTGCAGCACTAGTCACTGTTAAATTGTCACCACGCTCCATATCTACGCTCTAACTTCACAGCACTGCCAACTCGTGAGAACAAATGAATGGACGGATACGAGTCTCGTTCGAACTGCTCGGCCGAAATGCATTTGTGCAACCAGTATATACACGTTCGCCTCGCTTCGCCTCGGTCCCGTTCGTACGTTGCTTCGTACTGATGTGTATCCCGCCTGTACACGAAAGGTATTTAATCTACGCAACACACAATAGGATCCCTCAGTGCTACTGCCTGAATCTGAAGCCATCTCTGCGTAAAGAATTAAGTTCATTCTCTGTTCGTACTATGTCTCTATACAAGTATACTTATTCACGCTACATGATTACGTTAATGGAATTGTTTACGCTAAGATATTTTGTCGATTTTTAGAACAGTATCATTTTAAAAAAAATAACTGTGTATTTGAAGTGTCGGAATAATTATAAATGTAACGTGTGGTTTAAAACTGATAGAATTATAATTAATTTTTATTGTAAATGTTCCTGCCATTTGAATCAGTTTCTTTTGAAAGGGCGTATATGACGAAACGTAAACTTTCGGAAAGCTAGTAAAAAACCAAATCCAGAAGCCTTATTAGTAAATTTTTGTTTAGCTTTATATGGTATTTTCATTTGAAATATGTTACCTTAACATGCCCCACTACTGCGTTTTCAAAAGAAACTGATATCTGTATCATCAAGGAACAAAAAACGTCAGAAAAGAAAAACGTGAAAAAGTGTTGATTACGCCCTTTAAAAAAGCGGGGATTCATTTGCCCCGCGGTCACTATAATAATAATCTTACAGTGAATGCAGTCAATTATTAGTACGAATTCTGACTGGTGATTAATAAGAATTTTAAAGCGAAAGGGCAGGAATGTTATAGTAACTGACCCTAAATGTCACACCATTTAGCTCTGAATACTACAATTAATGCCACTGTCCCTACAACGGTAGTTTCCGCTAAATTCGTAATAACCTGTCGTGGAATGAGCCTATGGAGAAGATAATTGGGAAAGCAAATCGTGTGCTACGATTTCTAGGTCGTAACTTAAAACAGTGCACACCGGAAGTTTTTTTTTTTTTTTTTTTTTTTTTTTTTTTAAAATGGCATTTCGCAACGGTGGTTATACAGCCAGCTCTACGTAATTATTATAGCTTTTCAGTGTATAAGTCGTCATCCAGTATATATATATATATATTGTATTTTTCCATTGTATGGACGCCACAGGACGGACAGGACATTCACACAGACACACAACACTTAAACATCCATGCCCTCGGCCGGATTCTAACCTGCGGCCTTCGGCATGCGGAGCTCACACCGGAAGTTTTTTTTTTTTTTTTTTTTTTATTTGGCCTTCGGTGACACAAACCATACAGCCATCTTATGTATTATACATTGGTACACATTAGTTACAACATACATAGTTTGTACAATAAAATGACAATTTACAATTTAAATTAACAAGAACAATCTTCAGACGTGCGACAGTTTCATGCCTTTTCATTCAAAATTCAATAACTCCATTTTTTAAATATTCAATAATACATCTATATACTTCTCTATTATCGCTGGCTAGGAGTAAGATTAAATTTGTGGGTAGGGGTATTCTCATTCTAGCTAGTTCTTTTATCATTTTATCCTGATGAAGTTTAAATTTTTTACATGAGAATATAATATGATTTATGTCTCCAATAGCCTGGTCTTGACAATCACATAGAGGAGATTCTCGAATCCCTATTCTGTGCAGGTGGCTTGGGAAATTCCCGTGATGGAAACGAGCTCTGGTAATAGTGGTAATAAGGCGTCTGCTAATGTTCCATTTGTAAAACCATGGTTTTGTTGGTATTTTTGGTTGGACACTTCCGTAGTGTGTCCTTTAATGGTTTTTGATATATTCCATTCTTCTTGCCACGTGTCCCTTGCTCTTTCTTTGATGCTTGGAATCATGTCTGTGACCACAAGTTTCATGTCCTCTTTGTGTCCCACGTGTATAGCTTGTTTGGCCAACAAATCCACCTGTTCGTTGTGCTTTATTCCACTGTGGGATGGAATCCATAGCAGATGTGTCGTAATACCTAGCTCCCTGTTGTACTTTATGTGTTTCGTGATTTCCATTATTAATACGGATAAGCGATTGTCCCAGGTTGTGTTTTCCAGACTCTTGAGTACACTGAGGGAGTCTGTCAGAATCACTACTTTATTATGGCCGCATTGGCGGCTGTATTTAACTGCCTCAAGAAGAGCTCTAGCTTCAGCTGAGAAGATGGACGTTTTTCCGGGAGAGAATACTGGGCAGAGAATCCTGTGCTGGGGCAGAGGAAGGAGCATCCTGCTCTACTTTTGCCTGGAACCTTCGATCCATCTGTGTAAATATTCAATACGTTGTCACCTAACATTGAAATATAATTGTTTATTTTTTGATTAATATTTGGATTTCTGTCTACTTCCAGAAAATGTACATTATTTGTTTCTAGCCGTAGTTCGTAGGGTTCAAGATATATAGGGTGTTTTGTAGGATATGACCTTATCTTTGCTATTTTTCCAGAACGAGTAGGCTTCAAGAAGTGGTAGCCTAGCCCTATTCTTGTCATCGGTGGTTAGCCTTTCCATCACCTTGAAGCGATCATGTAGTGGGTGTTTAATGTACGCTAATTTTTCTAATAGAAATTTTTCTGCGAGGAATTTTCGCCGGATATGTAGAGGTATTTCTCCTGATTCCACAAGTAGGGCGTTGGTTGGTGTGGAGCGCATTGCTCCCACGCAGGTTCTGAGACAGCGTAACTGAAGCCTGTCTAATTTTTGAAGAGCGTCTTTTCTGGCGTTGAGGTAGAACATGCTACCGTAGTCCAGAAGCGATCTGATCAGTGTTCGATAGAGGAGCAACAGCGTTTTGGGGTGAGAGCCCCACCAAGTACCAGCAACCATTCGTATTATATTTAATCGTGCGTCAGCTTTTGCAACCAGGTGGTCTATGTGATGATTCCAGCTGAGCCGGCTATCTAGGATCATCCCAAGGAATCGACCTCTTCTCCTTAATGGGAGGTTATATGTTCCTAATTGGAGATTGTCATGGTTATAAAGAATTTTTCTTTTTGAGAAGAAAATAACTATCGACTTTTCACATGATAGTTCTAGGCCATTTTTCAGTAACCACTGCTTAAGGATCATTATTGCTTCGCTCAAGATATTTTGGACTTCCGTCTGTGACTCAGCGATTGTGTATATGACGACGTCATCTGCGAATTGGAGTGTTTTTACTCTAGGTGATATTTGATGACTTATATCATATATATATAATATAAATAGTAGAGGGCTTAAAATTGCTCCTTGAGGAAGGCCTTGTGAAGCTCTACGTGGACCTACTTTGTTCCTCTTCGAGCTTACGTAAATTACCCTATCTGATAAAAGGGAGTATAGACCTGCAACCAATTTCCTCGGTATTCCTAGTCTAACTAGCTTTTTCATTAAGATGGGAATGTTAACATTGTCATAGGCTGCTTGTATATCAAGGAAGATTGCTCCTAAATATTGTTTGTTGCAGAAAGCCAAATTGATGTCAGTAGTCAGGACAGCAAGGTTATCTGCTGTACTTTTACCTTTTCTAAATCCTGCTTGAGAGTCAGGAATTAATTCATTTGACTCCACCCACCATTCCAGTCTGTTTTTAACCAGGCGTTCCAATGTTTTTCCTACACAGGACATTAGTGATATAGGTCTGTAGGAGGACGCTGTAGTGGGATCTTTATCTGGTTTTAGCACTGGAATAATAACTTGAGTCTTCCATTCTACTGGGATTGGTTCGTTCATCCATATTTTATTAAAACTATTTAACAGTATCTGTAAACCTGATTCCGGCATATTATATAGCATGGAATATGTATCCCGTCTACTCCGGGAGAAGTATCGGAAGAGTGTTTAAGGGTTTGTTGAAGTTCCTTCATAGAAAACGGAACGCACAGCTGGTGAACAGATGCTTCATCATGGATGAGATTGAAGTTAGTATCTTGGAATTGTGCTGTGGAAGGAGCAATTTTATCTGCAAGTTCTTCTAGGACTGAGGAACTGATCTTATTGGTTCTGGTGTTGAAATTGTTGTCCTTTAAGCTTCTTACTGTGGACCAGATGTTTGAGATATTTGAGTCCTTTCCCAAGGATTCGCAATACCGGATCCAGTTTAAGCGCTTTTGGTTTTTCAGCACTCTCTTAGTACGAGCGTTAATTTTCAAATATTCCATGTAGTGTTGCAGATCTGGATTCTTGCGGTAGGTTGAAAGTGCAAGTCGTCTTTGAGCCACTGCTCTAGAACATGTTGGATTCCACCACATCGGAGGTTGAGTTTTTCTAACGTTACTGTAGTTTCTTCGTTGAATTGCTTTATCTGCCGCTCTGTGTATTGCGTTTTTAAGTTCTCTATATGTATCGATCCCAGTCATTTGTTCCGTGATATTTCTGGTTTCTTCTTCGATGAGTCTCTTATATTTAACCCAGTCAGCCCTATTTGTATTCCACCTTATTGTTGGATGAGCAGGGCATTCTTTATTGTAGGGGCATCCTATTGTTAAAAGAATGGGGTAGTGATCGGATCCCATTGAATCTTTTAGAACCTGCCAGGTGGATATGGCTGCTAAATTGCTAGAACAAAGTGTTAAGTCGACTGCCGAAGGGTATCTTCCTGGTGTCTGTACAAGGGTTGGATTTCCGTCGTTCATTACAATCAAATTATGTTCGTCTACCATGTCGGTAACCACCGATCCTTGAGTCATTGTATCGACAGCCCCAACTTTGGCTATGGGCGTTAAAATCGCCGGACAAAATTACTGGTGAATTGATTTGCCTCAGCAATTTTGTCCAATCATTTGGGCGAGTTTTTATTCTTGGGTTGCAGTAAACCGATACGATCGTGAAAGTTGTCTGGTAGCCGCGTATTAGTACTGCCACCGCTTGGAAGGGTAGATCATCCGTTTTAAGTTTAACTGGCTCATGAGTAGGGCCCGGATTTTTCAAAAAAGCATATGCGCATATGCAAATGCATATTTTGAGGGTTAGTGCATATTTTATGGATATGTGCATATTTTAGCTTTTATTTCATCTCATAACTGAATATCCGATACTTCTGAAGAAACTGTAAAGCCTAATGTACCTGTATGTTGGACATCCTTGGCAACCGCAACAAGTAAGTTAAATTCTTGGAGTAAACAGGATTTTTTTGTACTGGCATTCACATGTAGAGAATTTTCTACCTTATCCAAACTCACACAGTGACATGTTTGGAGGTGCTGCAAATGGAAAATTTGTGTGGCGGCGACCTTCTCTACTGCCCTGAGCGGTAACATTCACGGGAAGGGCGGGTGGGGTCGGCAAAATCAAAGAATAGCTCTATTCTCCCTCAGGCGGCAAATTCTTGTTTGAGGAGACGACAGTCACAAGTATTTACCCCCACTTGGAATATTCGTTATCTACCAGTGTGTTTATTCGTGCGACAACTACCGGGAAGGCCAGCGGTTTTCTTTAATCTTTTCGGGAATATTCCCCTAATTGCGGTACGAGCCAGTTTTCCTGAGAACAGATTCCTGGCTTCCAGACCTGAGGGATTCGTACTTTTAAAGGGACGTGTACATTCCTTTCCAAAAACAGTAGCCTCTCAAAGTTTGTGTTGACAGGAGTGTTCGTGTGCTAAGATTAAGTTTCTTTAATCTGACTCCAAAAATGCCTAAAGAAAAATGCACAAGATCAGTTTTAATTAAGCAGTGGATTTCAGGCAACAGTGACTATTCTAGTGACGGTGAAGTTGTGTACTGTCAAGTATGTGAGAAGAATATAAAATGTGAGAAAAAATTTCAACTTGAACAGCATTCTAAAACAGCTGTACATCTCAGGTCAAAAGAAAAGAATAGGAACACGCAACAGCTACTTTTAACTCAGGTATCACGGTCTGTTAATACATTCTCTGCTGACCTGTGTAAGGCTTTTGTATGCAGCAATATCCCGCTGCATAAATTGAATAATCCAGATCTACGAGCATTTCTTCAAAAGTATTGTGTTAATCAAAGGATACCGGATGAATCCACCCTCAGGAAAAATTATTTGCTCTCTCTACACGATTCTGTCCTGGATTCAATTCGGTCTGACATAGGAGGGAACTGTGTCTGGATATCGGTAGATGAAACAACCGATTCATGTGGCCGATACGTAGCGAACTTTATAGTGGGCAAACTATGTCAAGAAGAACCCGGAAAACCACATTTACTTTCAACCAAAGTGTTAGAGAAAACCAACCACAGTACAATTGCAAGATTTATAAACGATTCCCTGCGACTTCTGTGGCCTACTGAATCGGAGAGTGATTGTTACAAGGTGCGTGTTTTAATCACAGACGCAGCTTCATATATGTTAAAAGCTGGTCAGTCGCTTCGAGTGTTTTTCCCCAATCTGATCCATGTTACATGTTTGGCGCATGGATTACATCGCATTGCAGAAGAGATACGTTCTCTATTTCCTTCAGTTAACAAAGTAATTTCAAGTGGAAAAAAAGTGTTCCTAAAAGCACCAGCGCGTGTACAGTTTTATAAGGATCGTCTGCCTGAGGTTCCTCTTCCACCGGAACCTGTTCTCACTAGATGGGGAACTTGGTTGTCTGCAGTGCTGTTCTACCAGGAGAACTTTCATCAAGTGAAAGATGTGGTTACAAGTATTGGTCATGACGATCGTGCTGCGTGTGTTCGTGAAGCAAAGTGCGCATTTGATTGTGATACTGTATATCGAGATATCAATTTCATCCATGTACACTATTCGTCACTTTCTAATGCTATTAAGGGTCTAGAAACTAGCGGTGCACCCCTTCACGAGTCTATTCAGTTGCTTCACAAAACAATTTCTTCTTTAAATGCCGTCCCTGGTGAAATTGGAGAAAAAGTTAAATCTAAACTCAGCAGGGTGTTAGACTCAAACCCAGGTCTGCAAAAGATTCAATCAATTAATACGTATTTAAGTGGAACCACACAATCTTTGCCAGATGAATGTTCCGAACAGTCAGCACCATCGTACAAGTATTGCCCAATAACGTCCGTTGACGTGGAACGATCATTTTCGGCTTATAAACTAATTTTGTCTGACAACAGAAAATCTTTGACCCCTGAAAACATTGAAAAACTGTTGGTAACATATTGTGATTCATCATTTTGTAAGGAATGAAACGTGTATATCAGTGAGTTGACATAAAATAAATCATTTGATAACTGTATATTCTTTAATAGTTAGTCCATGTTCGTTAATTGTTAGTGTATATTCGTTAATTGTTAGTGTAGATTCGTTAATTGTTAGTGCATATTCTTTAATTGGTAGCCGCGTATTAGTACTGCCACCGCTTGGAAGGGTAGATCATCCGTTTTAAGTTTAACTGGCTCATGAGGTACGCTCTGCTGCACCATTATGGCCACTCCTCCTTTTCCGTCGGCTCTGTCATTTCTGTAGATGTTGTAATACTTGAAGGTAACTTTTTTGTTAGGTTTAAACCATGTTTCTGATAACACCGCGATGTCTATTCTACTTCGTAATAGTTCTGCATTAAGACTTTCTCTATTCGCCCATACTGATCTTCCGTTCCATTGTAAAATACTTAAATGTTGGGGTACCGTGGTGTTGTTATTTTTCTTATCCATTGTTGGTTGCTAATTACTACTTTGATTTCTTTTCTTGATGTTAAGTTAAAGGGCTTCTATTAATTCCGTTGTCCGGGTGAGTACTTCCTTGTTGTGGTTGAAATTCTATTGTGTGTTGTTCCTGAGGCATTGCGGGGCGCTGCGGAACGTCCATTAATGTGTTGGCAACAAGGTCTCTGATGTTGAGCGGTAAGTTACCGGAGAATGCCATTTCTAAGATCACTGTGATCAGGTGTTGTACCTTCTACTAGATATTCGTTCGTTGTTGGGGCGTTTTGGTTATAAGGGTTGTTAGTAATTGGAAATGCTGGTTGGGTTGGTGCCCTTATGAAAAGTTCTTGTGGGACATGAGTGGCATTTCTGTGGGTGGTTCGTTGCGTGCCCCTGGGTGGCCAGTTAGGATCTTTATCCTTGCTGTCTGTTCTAACTGTTGGTTTCTGTTGACGGGGTGGAGGACCCCTTTGTTGTTCTGATCGACTTTGGATCTTTGGGGGGACCATTGGTGGTGGGTTAAGAATATTCTGAACTGTGGTTGGAACTTTTATAACTTGGTTTGTAAGTCTATTCATTGAAGGGTTGGTTGCTTGGTTATAAGGTGTTCTCTCTCTATTCTGTGACAAATGTTCGGCTGTTATCGCAGCATAAGATTTTTGTTCAATGCTTGCTAGTGCCTCCTGGTAAGATATCCCCTCGTAAGCCCTTTTTCTATTTATCTGTTGTTGTTTATGGTATTGAGGGCAGTTGCGATCAGTGGAGAGATGGGTCCCGTCACAGTGGGCACAAGTAGGTGGACCTGTATTTTTACATTCTTTGAAAGGGTGGTTTCCAGAGCAATGACTACATCTAGGTTGACTCCGACATTGTTTACTATTATGACCGTACCTCAAACATTGGAAACATTGAAGGACCGAGGGGATGTATGGTTCTACCGGGCATCTTACTCCGTGAATTATCACGTATTCCGGTCGTCGTTGCGCTTTGAAGGTAATTGCACAGACTGGGATGGGTCTTCTCTGGTCTCTGTCGGTGTCACTTGCAATTTTGGTGAATCGTCTTATTCGCACTACTTGAACGTCACATCTAATCACTTCCATTATCTCCTCTTCGGTTAGTGAAATGTCTACATTTCTTATAATGCCTTTGCCGGGTTGTTAATGATATGGGAATGTAAGCTTCCATGTTGTGCATAGGGAAAATTTTGCTTTGGGCGAGGGCATTTGCACTCGGGCCGGAAATTGTCTCGATTCTAATACGGTTTCTGCCAGACTTAGTAATATTCACTATGTTTTTGGTTATTAATTCGCCTTCTTGGTGGATCAACTTGCCGACTGCCATGGGGTGAGTCTACCAACGTTGCTCGCTTTGCTTTCAACAAAAATTATATACGGGCCAGCGTCGTACCATTCATATTTGTTCACTATTTTTACCACTGGGCCAGCGCTTTGTCGTTGATCACTTACCGCAGTCGGTACTGGGGTAGTGTTGCTTCCTGCTGCAGGTGTTGCTGCGATGAGCTGTTGATGTTGGTTTCTGTCAACTTCCACCCTTGGAAGTTTTTCTGAGCTGTCGGCTGCTGCTGTGTTGTCGATGTCTCGAAGCAGGCGCTTGTTCGGATGTTTGTGTAGTGGCATTTCTTCTTCTGTTGATGTTAGCACTTTTGTGGAGCTATCGAAGTTTAACACTGTGTTCAACGCTTCACCGACTATCTCTCCTATGTTAGAGCCTATTTCGGTGTCGTTAACTGTTCTACTGGCTGGAAGGCCGATTTGGCCCCCCTGGCCATAATCTCCACCGAACATGGTGGAGATTATGTTGTCTGTAGCACTTAATTTGTCGCTGTTGCAATATTAGTGAAATTTGATAGTCACTCTTAGGTTCACGAAAATATTTCAACTTCTAACTCGTGTGTTGTCCGACGAACTTAACGTGGCGCACTCAACTGTAGCTAAGTTTCACTCACTGACTCGCTTCGGAACGATGTTGCCGGTACGGCGATCAGGAAGTGACTGCGGCTTGTCATATATGCTTTTGTTGCCCACTAGATAAACACGTCTCTGACAATCTCATTAAGAACTTGTTGCATGCGGGTCAGAAACTCCCAGCAAGTGTTGCAGCCTTGCTAACTACAAACAGATATAAAATATTCTTCCATATGTGCAAATTTTTACGGTAAATTAAACGAAAACTGTAATATTTAATAACTCTATAATCAATTTTAACATATCCTAGTATCCCATGTATATACGAAATCTGTAAACCAACTATATTAATTTGTATGACGTATTGTTAAACTCAATGTTTTAATGTAATATTAAACTTATTATTTTAATGCATGTATGTGCAAAGCAAACCTACTACCTTATGCACACAGCGTGTTATGTAAATGTATTAGATCTGTCTTTTAATGAGTGTAAGGTGCAATGTAAACTTGCTAACCTATGTATATAATGTATATTAAAATTTATTACTCTCGTATATTAAACAGCTGTAAACTTGGCAATGGCTAAATGGCCTGTATGGCTAAAGGGAAAAGCCAAAAATAAATAAATAAATAAACGCTTACCATAATCTTACTTTCTCATGTCAAATTCGAATCAAAGATAATTAACATCTTACCGTCTACTTGAATACGTGAGTGCTATTGTCATTACCTACACTTGTTATGTCTAATTAGGTATAAAATTTTATTTTATTGCACTTATTACGTATAACAAAACTTATGAAATAAGTACCTGTCCTCAAAAAGCAAAACAGAATCAAAACAGTGGTACTGAAAATTGTGGCGAGCACTGTGGAGTCGCTGTCAGCATAACGTAATTTAAAATATAGGAATTATTCTTCGGTACCACCTATCGCAATGGATTATGAATAAAACCTTTCCCGCCACCCTTATAACATTTCGTGTGAATATGGCCTGAATTGGTCCAGTGGTTTGTTCCTGATAATGCGATCTACGCACGCCTTGGATTTTAAATATAAAGGTTAGGTACCATATACCACATCCCAGCACAGGAGTTTAAAAATTATGTGTTACAACTGGCCATCACTTAAGCCATAATAAGCACATCCTACGCAAAGATCTCCCGTGATAACTAACCGAAATGTATGAATGAGGTATCATTCTACAGCTTTAGGTCTCCACTTTGACCACATCATATTTTAAGAAATGAATTTTTCGGAAATCAAACCTTAAAGAGCAAAAATTTTAATATTTCTATACCGCGATTTTCTGTACTTCGAATAATTTATCTCCCTGTATTCCTAACCCAAATTGATAAATAAAGTATCATTTTAAAGATTAAATCTCCGCTTTAATGACATCATATATTATTAAGAAATGAATTTTCCGGAATTCGATCCTTAAAGGGCAATATTATCATTATTTCCGAAAATTTTTTTAATATTATTATTTTTTTTGTTAGAGCTATTTATCTCCTATGATATCTAATCGAAATCGAGAAATGAATTATTATTTTAGAGATTAAGGTCTCCGCTTTGGTCAAATCATACTTTAAGATAGACAATTCTTGGAATTCGACCCTTTAAGGGCAAGAGTATAAATATTTCTACAACGCATTTATGTGTCACGAATCATTTATCTCCCTTGATATATAACCGAAACAGATAAATGAGATATCATATTAAAGATCAAGGTTTCTACTGTGTTCACATAATTTTTTAAGAAGGAAAATTTTCGGAATCTGATTCTGAAAGGGCAAAAGTAATAACTGTGAAAGTCGCGCGTACGAGATGGTTCAGATCCTAGCCAATAGATAGCAGCAGCACATATGACAGAGAGATTAATGAACTGCTTCACTGACGTCGGCTTTTGTTACGTACCTATTACACCAAACAAATCAACAATTGATACAAATGAGGGGGCTCTTCTTTTATCCTATTACAAACCACCTACTCTTCATTGTATTCGCGAAATTTTCGCCCGGATCATCTAGTTCCGAATTAAATTAGAATTTTGAAAGTTTTTTTTCCTTCGTTTTCGTCTCTATGCTTCAAGAGTTCTCATAATTGGTCCAGAGACTATAACAGGTTAAAGTTGTAGGTCGCGATTGTGTTACGCAGTGGCGATAAATGGTGTGCAGAGGATGAAAAAGCGCGGTTTAACGCGATAACAGGGTTTGCGGCGAGGGCATTTCGTATTCTTTCTCCCAGGCCCGCATCTCCTTTCAGACCGTCGCTCTGGGTTATGAGATTCTGTGGAGGGAACCTCCGCTTCCGAAAATAGACGTCATTTTCACCAGGGAAATCGAATATTATACCCCCTTGTATGGTCTGTTGGAGATGGAGCGGATGCACCCTCTTACACCGGTTTCCCTCTAAACGCACGAGTCACCACCAAGTAGATTTTCTTCTGGAATGCGTTGGATTTGAACCATTAGGAAATAAATTATTTCGGTAAAACGATTTATTGTTAAGGAACACATATCACAAAAAATTGTTTTATACAACATTGAAAATAAATTCTTCTATGGGTGATGCCAGCTTACCAAATACAAACAACTAATGAAACGTTTCAGTCAATGTCTAGGGGAAAAAGCAGAACTTAATTCATGAATCAGCTAAACGTGGTCTAAATATATTCTAAATTAATTATAATAATTCTCCTGCCACCTTAGAAATATACCTCTTAATAAACATTATTGTTGCGTTTAATATAAAAATGAGTAAGAATAAAATTTAGTTAACAAGATCACAACACAAATTTATACTTTTTAAAGGATCTTATCTGATTTTGGAACAATATCAGCCTACTTGTCTCTCTATATTTGTATTTATCATATTCTGATACTGAAACGGTTTTCCAATAAGATTTACATGTTTTAAAATTAAATCTTGAAATCTTTATATTTAGAAGCTGTGTAGATTTAATCTGATGAAGTAGCCATTATCCAACAAAGTACTCGAATAGAAAAGTTTAAATGTCTCGTATACGAAAGTTATAGCGTCTTAATATACAAATACTTGTTTCGTCTTATTAATTGCAAAACACCTTCTGTTGGATTGGAAAATCCTTGATGATGGGTGCAGATGCCAGTTCTAACATGTAATAACCTTTTAGATAATATTTAAAACATTGTCATGACAATTTCATATTTGGCCGTTTTTCTTAAAGGTGTATCTCAGTGTATTGTAACATTAAAAGTGCTGAATTTTAGATCACTAGCGGTTTTTTAAATGGTTTCCATTAACAATTCTGGTTGTATCTGAATTACTTATACTCATGAGTAATTATTGTAAGCCATTTTTCCTACAGTCACCTGATAAAATAATAAATTCGTTATTTAAGAAAAACGCCAGTGCAACTGTTGGTTGTTTGACACACGATTTTTTAATGTTACGCCACTATAAAAATGCAAGAGATTATTTTCGACTACGTTTTAATTTTAGAAGGACCAACTGGAAAGCTTTTACGAGAAGACTGAAACACAGCTACTGGGGAACTTCCTACCATCCCACAGAATTATGAGTGTTCGTGGTCATGGTGAAGCGGATATTCAAGAGACATATACCCAGAGGTTGCAGGAAATTCTATTATCGCCCTACTAACGAACGAGCTGAAGAACATGTCTGAAAGATATTACAAACTTTTCAGCACAAACCCTTTAATGAGGAGACGATTGAACTGGGAGATAATCTCTTGAGAGCCTTAAGCGAAACTAGACAAAAGGAATGGATAGAAACTCTCGAGAAAATGAACATGGCCCATAGCTGCAAGATAGACTGGAACCTCATAAAAAACTTAATCGCAAACCAAAAGTTAGTACAGCAAAAAGTAATGTTACACCTAACCAAATAGCTAACCAATTCCTAGTTAATAGCAAACCTGAGAGGAGGATTAAGCTGAAAAAACTCCAAAGAGTGCCAAAAACAGAAATAAAATGTAATGGGTGCGCCATTCAAGGTGGAAGAACTAAAAAATGCTTTAAAGAGTATGAAAAACGGTAAAGCTGTAGCGATTGATGATTTATGTACGGAAAAGATAAAAAATTTGGACCTAAAACGAAACTATGGGGTCTGAATATGTTTAACCACTGCCGTAGAACCTACTCTCTTCCTAAAATATGGAGAAAATCAAAAGTTGTTGCTCCTCTGAAACCTGTTAAAGTTCCAGATAAACCAAGCAGTTACTGTCCTATTTCATTGCTCCGCCATTTATTTAATCTTAATGAACGCTTAATCGTATCTCGAATCACACCTATGATAGAGCCAAAAATTATCCCACAACAACCAGGTTTCCGTCCAGGCAAGTGTTGCACGAATCAAATGTTAAACTTGACGGAACATATAGACGAGCGTTTCCAGAACAAGCTCTGGTGGGCCTCTCTACGTCGCATGACACCATTATTACTTACAAAAATATAAGACCTATGCAGAGATTTTAACTTAATGAAACTCATAGAATCTCTAATCATTAATAGACGTTTCAATATTAGCCAGGATAGCAAGAAGAGTAGGTGGAGAATTCAAAAGAATGGATTACCCCAAGGCAGTGTGTTATCCCCTATTTTATTTAATATCTGTACTAATGACCAACCCGTGCATCCCAATTCCAAACACTTCCTGTATGCTGACGACCTGGAAATCGCTGTTCAGGATCCAATGTTTTAACGGGTAGAAGTGCAATTAGAACAAGCCCTATCAATCATGTAAACTTACACTGCAAAATCAACTCTTTGAAATCCAACCGATCCATAACCCAGAACTGCGCATTTCCATCTGCATTACAGAGAGGCAAAACGGAAACAAAGTGTTACAACGGAAGGCCATTAATTGGGACATATAGACCAGCCAAAATATTTACTATTGATAGAAGTATTACTTACAGGAAGCTTCACCATATAACTGCAGGTAAGTATACACGAGAAACAATATCCTAAAAAAAATATGTTGCAGTAAATGGTTAGCGAATCCGGTGGTCTTGCGCACATCTGCTAAAGCACTCTGCTTTTCCACTGCAGAGTATGTATTGGAACCATTCAACATATTCAAGGATATAGTTTTGGATGAGACTTGTCGGATAGTGACTGGCTGCAAGAAACAAACCACATTACACCTACTGAGGACACATAGCGATTCAAACAAACGTTCGATGAGAGGCACGTAATGTAACGTTCGATGAGAGCAACGTAATGTTTAAGACACCAAGCCCTTCACCTAAAAGGCTAATCTCTAGACTCCTTTTCTAAATCGTACAAATGTCGATCCTCCAAACTGGTACCCATTCTATGAGGAAGAAACTTATGGCATAAAATTGGACTGCGTAAAATGGAGAAACGTCAACTGTATAAGAACATGAGTGGCTCCAGTAGAAGCTATCATGTATAAATGGGGTCTGACAACAGATGATCGATGTGAATGTGAGCAGCAGACCATGGATCACCTCTATGTTTGTAAGCAGAGTCAGTTTTCAAAACTCGAAGACTTATGGACAGGAAGAGAACACTGGGCAAAATGATTATGATGTCTGGACACGAAAAAGTAAAGTAAGTAAGTGCTGAGTGAATTTTTAGATCACTAGTGGCATTTTAAATGGTTCGCTTTAATAATTATGTTTGTAACTCAACTACTTAAGCTGATAAGTAATTACTGTAGGCTACTTTTTCTGCAGTCACTTGTTAAAATAATAAATTTATTATTTAAGAAAAAACTGTTGTTTACTACAGACACGATTTCTGATGTTTTGCTGTTTTGCTGTTTGACTTCACTTTCAGAATGATCGAGTGCAAGTTAATTGCTTCCGATCTTTCTGAAAGTGAAATAAAGCAGTAGAACAGTAATAGCTGAATTTGAGTTTTTTTAAAAATAATTAATTATTCAAGCTGAGTTTTGGATTTGTGTAAGAAATCTTTGTCTTATGTAAAATAACGGAAACAATAGTTTTTTAAACACCAATATATCAGAGATAACCTTCAAATATCAACAGAACGTACTTTAGTCAAAGAAAAGTTATAATTATCTATTTCCTTTGAACGAATGAGTATTCGGGAAAAAATACCTCTCAGTTATTAAGCATTGGTTAGTACATGTTTACGTTTAAATAACTTTTGATGTAGTATTTTTTTTTCTAATTTGCAATTATCTTAGTCGAAATGGCAAACCACGATAGGAACAGTGAATCGTTTATGTTTTACTTAACAAGAGGGTCACATGATTCCTTACTTTTATAATGGACACAACATGCACACTAGTTAATGATAATCGGCTTTATAATAATGTGTTGCAAGTGAAGCTTACTCACACGTCGCGTTATGTTTCCTTTATTAGTTTCACTTCATAATCTTAAATCGAGTAATAGTGGTGGCTAACAACACTGTGTTTGTCTAACACCATCTATAATTTCTGTCCTCAAGCATCGGGTGTTGAATGGGATTCATTGGAAGACAGGAGGAAGGTGAAAAGGGTCATGGGAGTGTACAAGGTGTATACTGGCGATGAACCATGGAAAGATATTGGTGTAGGTATGAAAAGTAATGCATGGAAGGGAAAAGATGACCATGACCACAAGCGGGCACTCGATTTCAGGCACAAGGGAGTGGGAATATTCTCTTTTTTAGGTAAAGGTGTCAGAGATTGGAATAAGTTATCAAGGGAAATGATGAATAATTTACCAAAATGTTGAAATAATTTAAAGTTAAAACTTGTAGAGGGCAAATGTAGGTGGGTGCAGGAAAGGGTGAAGTTAGGTGTGCAGGGAAATTGCAACAGGAGCGTGTGCTTCATTGCAATGTATTTTTATTTTAAAAAGTCTCTAAACCACACAGCTGGCTAAAAAAAAGCAGAGGCACCAAGTGAGTGATGTTAATGGCACGGGAACGAACTAAGAATTGTCGATAACTTACAAGTCGATGATAAATCAGTATAGAACTTCTCTTGTCCTCATGGGTAAAAGATCGTAATCAATAATTTTGTAGTAATTTCCAGTTATACTTAAAGTATTCCGTAGGAATACCCTAAAGAACAATTTCTTGTTTTCATTTCTTAGTCCTATATTGAGTTCTTATACAAAACATTCACGTTAATGTTGTTTCTTCCTGATTATGGTTAGTACTCACATATATTTCTAGTTTCACTTAACAGACTTTCACTGTACTTTCTTCCTCAGCTTACAAATTGGATCCATAATCTCTTTATATCTCTTGTAGTTGATTTCTGTGATTATATATTCTTGCAAGGTGTGCTTGATTTAGAGCCTCATATTAGGTTCAATGAATGGAATCTTTTCTAGTGTACCAACTGTATAAAATGTTCTTACACCTCCCACCAACGGAGAACTTGAATTTGGTGTGACATTTCAGAACACTGTCGAGCTTCATCTTCCAGCGAAGTAGGACTTTCAGTAATAACTTTTTACATTACATGTGACTAGTTCAGAATGACCAGCTACGCTTACGGAGCGTATTGGGTGAGCGATTAACGTTCTGGCCCCGCATTCGGGAGGACGTCGGTTTGATTCCCCGTCCGCGCTTCCGGATTTAGGTATTCCATTGTTTCCCCAAATCACTCCAGGCGAATGCCAGGTTGCTTCCTTCAAAATGCCATGGCCGAATTCATTCCCTTTCCTTGTCCCCAGTCCCATCCCCCCTCTAATGACGTCAACCATGCGTAAAGTCACAAGCAAGTAAAAAAAAATAAAAAAAAAAAAAAAAAATAAAAATAATAAAAAAATAATGCTACGGAACCAGAAGTTAATTTCAGGGAACCCTTTTCCACTGTAACTTTAAAAGTCCACCTACTCCAAAATGATTCATTTCTGGGGGTTGATAGCAAGTGCCCACGCAAATCTATTCATGTTCTTCATCTTCTACAATCATAACTAAGGGTTATGGCGAAAAGATTGTTTTTTGTTCATTCTTCTTCTTCCTTAACTGACATTTGCTCTTCGTATTGTATGCACGAAGATTGTTATAGTTTCAGATTCTACCAGCGGTGTACAGAAAAAACAATCAATGAACAGCAGCTGACTAAGCGTGAGGGCAAATCTGTGAGTATCAAGATTTTAAGTTTTGAATTCTGCCAACCGTATACAGGCAAAACATCTAAATTCAGCTTTAATTGCCTAACGTTTTTCATCAATATATCTGAAGAAATGAACAATACTAAACAACGTTAGTGAAAAAATTAGCACTGTTCGAGAACAAATAATATTTAATATTAATTAAATTGCAATGGAGCACACGCTCCGGTGGCAATTTCCCTACACACCCATCTTCCTCCTTTCCTGCACCTACCTAGATTTGCCCTTTTCAAATTTTAATTCTTTCATTGTGTTTGGTAAATTAATCATCATTTCCCTTGGTAACTTATTCCAATCCCTGACACCCTTACCTAAAAAATGGCGGGCATCATTTCATGATATTTTTTTGTTTAGCCTGTGAAATGTGTAACTTAAGTCGACATTTAGCAAAGAATCCGATGGACCATGTGCACTTGATCTCAGACGAAAAGACAGTGAGAAAGTTTTCCTTTGAAAGGAATTGAAATAAGTACGTTATCGAGCGAGGTCAGTTCTGGTACATAATGGATTTCAACGTTACCTCAGCTTCTACTGATAATGCTGCTCGAAAATCCAAACACTTACATTAATCGGGTTCGTCCACACACACCTAGCTCCACACGGGAGAAACTGGTGCCAAATGGTAGTTGACAAGAAGTATTTGGTTACATATCTGTTAATTGTTCAACTTATTTAAAAATTATTTTACCCTTGCACTAAACAGAACTACTGCGGCAACAGCGGATGATAAAGTAATTTTACCATTAAAAACGATACAAAAGTGGACGACAGGTATTGGAAGGTTTACGGCCAATGTCATGCACGACAGTGCATTAGCACAGCTGTTACTGCGTCAAATACTTACGCTCATATCCTTAAAATATAGATTTTTTAAAACTAAAAATTAGTTAGTTAGTATGTTCAGTTCTTGTACCTTGAGACCGACGAAATCCGCCGGATTGTATTGTGAGTAATGAGGCGTCAACAGAGGCCAGCAATCACCACAATGCTCCTCCTCGAGGCTCACCTTTGTCAAACACCTGAAATGCTGTGCGTCGTTAAGATTCTCTGCCCGGGCGTTATAATTTTAGCACGACTGACTTCCCTCCTATAGCATAACTTACACGCCGATGCTGCCAACTGCCGCTTAAATCCGGTTTCCCCCGTCAAAGGTTTCGCATCTCTAATGCAGATCTGCTCAAACTCCACGCTCGCTGTCTCTGCCTCCTGTGGCCCTTACAAACAGATCGTACTGCCCCCCTTTCCCCATCTTGGAACATTTTGATTTTTGATGCTGCCACGAAATTTCATGAACGTGTAGATCCCAAGTTAATTCGATATTCCTTTAATTGTACCCAGTGAACCTTCAACTGACGACTCAAGGTCACGTTTTCCTGTTCCTACTCCTCACCTCACCATTCCCACCCTTCATACCTCTCCGAACAGACGCTGTGACCAAGGAGGCAAGTGACAAGTTTCCCCTTCCATGTAGGGGTAAGGGCGGCGGAGTAGGGATAGAGCAGAGTGATCTTGAGCCACATCTATTAACTGAACGCTCTATAACACTCTATAATGAAATGCGTTGTCTGGAGACTGCGCTCACCTCTATAGATCGGCAACCTTCGGCAAGTCTCGGCAGCACCCGAAGTGTTAGTTACACTGACTGCCACCACAGCGCTGCTTGGCTAATCAGCAAATTTCAATTGACTTTATTTCTGTATATACTGTTAAAAGAAAGAACAACTTTCAATTAAATAACTCAAATTGATTTTATTTGCACTTACAATGTTACAACGAAGTGTAAATGCAAGCTAAAAGGTAATTGTTTGTTGTGGAAGTGTCTGCACAAAAATACGAAGCGCAGGGATACAAAAAATTTAATGCAATACAGAGATTAAAAAAATTATAATGGTGCATTAGTTTAAATTTACACGTTGCTTTTTTTTTGTCGTTTCTGACGACTAAATTCAGAAAAGCATCTGATATTTACGCTGTATTCTATGCAGCAATTACTAGAACTAAGTGATAACATAAAAAAAATTCTGACGGAACATAACGAACAGCAAAGTTTACACGAAACGTAGGTAAACACGAAATATAGGAACCAAATAAACAATAGTTATTAGAATTTAAAAAAAAATACGGTATGATTTTTCATAACAATAAAAATTTCCGTAAAATAAAATCAATTGGAGTTATTTTAAAAAATCTTAACCGAATTCTCCAAGAAACGAATCAGAGAAAGTTAATTAAAATCATGGAAGATATCTATAAAAAGATAATCATTAATCGCTTTACTTTAGAAACGTATCCGGAACAAATTCCCACAATCGCCGTAGGTGATACCCGTCAGTTTTGACGGGTATTCAAACTATTCCTTAAATATTTTGACCGTTTATCGAGTCACGTCTGTTTGTATCAAATTTTTGTGGACGCTGATGCATTTGCTGAGCTCTTTATGGTCATCGGCAGTTTAGTTATTACGTTGACGGGAGATGGAAAAGAAAGAGGGTATTACCCACTAATGTTACTCTACATCTATGCTTCATTTCGTTCTCTTTTAATGTTTCAGTCATAGTCTCCGATTTTCTTCAAACTTGAAGGTGCCTGCCGACTCCACTAGACACACTGGCAGACTAAACAATTGGTTTGACCTCTGAAGAGGACCAGAGACTACAGTTGAAAATTTAGGACCAGACTTAGGCGAAATTTATTATTACACTAACTCCCCAGCTTGTGAAAATGGCGAGTTGGACACTTAGAACCTTAAAAATGAAGTTGAATGTTGTAGCTATATATTTTTGGCATATTATAAATCAAAATCCGCGGACAGAGAAGGTAACTAAAAATTTAAATCTAAAGAATGTAAAAAAACAAAAAAACAAAAAGGAACTTATCTACATGTATAATACAGAGCCTGGAGCGTGGTAGGTGAGCGCATTCGGGAGGACATGGGTTAGAATCCCCATCGGGGCATATAGATTTCGGTTTTCCACGGTTTCCCCAAATCACTCCAAGTGAATGCCGGGATGCTTCCTACAAAACGCCATGGCCGAATTCATTCCCGTTCTTTGCCCTAGTCTTTTTCCGCCTCTAATGACCTCGATGTCGATTAGGCGTGAAACCGTAAGGAAGAAACATACATATATAGTAACAACTGTTACAAGGAAAAAATCTCTATATTTGAGATTTTTAAGTTGTGCTTGTAGGCTATGTCTGCAAGTTGTAATCAACAGGATTGACTGTAAAAATATTGGCCAGACTTTGATGTGGTTTCGTCTAGTGTAAAGCTCGTGGTAACATGATTCATTTTGAGGTGTTGTTGAAAAGCATATACTTTCGTTACTTATCCTCTTTTACTCAGTTAACAGTTATTATGCATTCAATCACTTTTAAACGCCATATTTGTTAACTCAACTCTTAACACATATATTTTAAATTGCAAAACTTTAAAATGATTCATGATCTCGGCAGAAATACAATACTTTATATTAATGTTATTTTACTTCAAACAGTCTATTAATCCACTTTCTTCAAGAATTGTCTTTTTGAGTCCTCTTTTTCTACTGTTGTTCACATTATCGACATTTTATGTATACCCTTTTCTGCTGATCGTTCTCTGCTTTCATTTTTATCTATTTTCTGGTGTCCAGGACATAACATTACAAGTTAAAACAAAACAAATAAAATTAATTTTAAGCGGAGTGGGACCAGAATTCCGCAATCCTGATGGCCTTCTCATTTGCCCTAAAAAGTCGTCTATAGTGCAGGTTTCAAGCAGATTCCTGCATACCAGAAGTTGTTGTGGGTCCTGCAGCATCCACATTCACATAGTTCGTTTTCAGTAGTGTAACCCCATTTTTTGATATTAGATCTACATCGGGACACTTCAGTTTCTGCTTTCATTATTCTTTGCCACTCGGTACGTTCCCATAAATACAATCTAATAATAATTATTTTTACATCGTTTTCATGTTAATAGAATAAATAAATCATCACCATTGGATGTTTCTCTCTGTTATGAAATATGTTTATGATTGTATGTTCGTTGAGGGCAAGGTAAGCCTTCTTGCTTTTGGCAGCGAGTTTTGAGCCTAGAAGTCCTTCATTCGTTTTAAATGGGACCACGTTTTCTTTTGGATCGTTCGTCTCGTTTTATTCCATGTGTCACTAAATTCTTCTGATAGAGATCCTATCAAAAACATCTTCGGGCTTTAATCTAAATTGAAGGTCTTTTTTGCAATGCTGCCATTTCTACGGATTTATCCGTTGATCTACAGATTTTTATGAAGAGTTAGGATTTTGTTAAAATATCTACGGATTTTTTACACTTTTTATCATTTATCGGTTTTTCCTTTTATTGGTGTTTTGTTAAACTATGAGCGTATAGTGTTAATGCATTACAGAATTGCCAATAACTGTGAATCGTTTCCTTGCAACAGCTCGTATGAACCAACGATTGAAATGAAACTCATGTTTTGTTTGGTTACAAACTTTATAGATCGGTAATACAAAACTGATGCACTCTGTATGTACGGTAACACGGTATTGGCACGGCTTACAAAGCTGTGGCTTCCGAGAAGGCTTAACTAATATCCGAGAATCAAAGGGGTCTCAGTTTTTAACATTTCCTGTTACAGAAGATATGCTAAATTTAATGTCAACAAAGAAAATGTATGGTCACTAGGGAAAAACAAAAAATCTACAAGTGATGAAAGTGGCGATATATAAAATATGTTCAGAGATGATTCTTACATTCAGTCTACAATATTATTTTTGTAATTTTAAAGACCTGTAAATAAAAAATATTCTAAATTTTGACTCTCTCTTCAATAATTATTGTTTCAGTCTTTCAGTAAGCGAATCTCCGGATTTCTGTACCAAATCTACGAAAATTTTAGCGGCCATCTACGGATATTCAAAGCCAAGTGGCTGGCAGCACTGATTTTTTATTATTTGGAAACCAGGGCATTACGGTTTTGTATAAAAAAATTAAAGATTTATTTAGTCTGTCTGAGGTGACCATAGAATCGTGCCCATCTTTTGCGGATTGTTTCAGTGGTTTTCTCTATTTTGCAGAATACTTCATCGTTGGATCTCTTTGGATGGACGCCATTCTTGAAGCCCATAATGCCTCTAATAATTTTTCTTTCTTTTTTCTCCATATATCCCAGGAGTCCTTTATCAGTATTCAGGTACAAGGTTTCAGCTGCATTTAAAACTATGTTATGAAGTATTTAAAATATAGTTTCTGAGTTTAAGCGTAGGCCTACTGTATTATTTAATTCTTAAGAATCAGTTTTGACATTCACAGACGTTTCTTCTCACATATTCTTGTTTCGATATCCAAGTATTTGAGTTTTTTTTTTTTTTTTTTTTTTTTTTGACGAAGAATGTAATATTAGAATCTGCAACTCTGGAAAAAAATTGGTGAAGATGGACGGAAATAATTAATTTTATCAGACGCTGGAATGTATTTTCTTATTAATTTAAGTTCCTGATAGTTGAAATACGTGTCAGAACTATGTCTTCGTGTAACAAAAAGCAATACGAGCTGAAACAAGAGCGATGTGGTGTCGCCATTGACACTACTTTGATCTTTGCACATCTGATGTGCATCTCTCTTCCTGTAGAGATTTGGTTCTCTGAGGCATAAGCATCAGCTTGAAAAGCAATTTTCAGAGAGAATGTATTGACGCCGGCCTCGGTAGCGTAGGGGCTAGAGTGCTAGGTCGCCGGTTCGAGTCCGGCCGAGGGCATGGGTGTTTAGTGTTGTGTCTGTGAATGTCTTGTCCATGTTGTAGTGTCCTTGTGTCAATACTTGATAGTAACAAATCACATTGAGCTGGCTGTATGGCCCAGTAGCCGAATGCCATTAAAAAAAAAAAAAAGAATGTATTGACGTCAAAACGGGCAAGGAAGCCAAATCGATATCTCAATTCAGTTTAAAGTCAATACCGTAACACGTCATATACGTGAAGAGGAACCAAAACGTGCTGGCTTTAGACTATAGTCGGTAACACACAAATGCAGCATCTTTTTTATATAATTAACTAAAAGCTTCTTATACACTGTAACTTGCTCTACAGAAATTCTTACGTCAATCGTCTCTGATATACATTTTTTTTATTATTATTATTATTTGTTGTCTGGGTAGTAAGTCAATAACTGCCACCGGAAAACCACACATATTCTCATTTTTCCTGATTTAAGAGGTACCATTTCGATAGAAAGCGATTATTCTAACTAACTGAATTAAAAGTTTTCCAGATATTTAATGACATGTGCAAAAACAACGAAGGTATTTCTTCGCTTTTACGCTACCGGTATATACACTGAAATTTCCATCAGGAGAAACGGTTAGTAAGTAAAGAACATATTTAAGTCAGTAAAGAACGTGAAATGAAATGGATAAATCACAAACCATATAAAATCTTGCAATAAAATCTTCAAATTTTTACCGCCAAATTGTATTGTAAAAATACGTTATTTCTACTATTTTCTCCGTCGTTTTCCCTCAGGTGTGAAACCGTTTGCACAGGTCTGCTGATCAACTGTTAGTCAACAGCTGTCGTTTAGCAGAACTCCTGATAAGACAGCGAAACTATTCGTCGAGATTCGATAACCAGTAAAGTTTTCAATGCAATCATAATTCGCTCTTCAGTTTATATTGACATTGTCTCTTATGTAACAAAATGTTAAATTCATTCATTAAGTTGTGAAATATAAATATCTCTGCAAATCACACAAATTATCGACTTTTATGCAAGGAACAATAAATTTGTCTGCAATTTCTTCACCAGACTATATTCCACAAAGAATATGAAGCGATCTGCTTAAGCGCAACCTGAACTGTTCCCTACTTCCCACATCGGTCTACTTTGTAAAAGCTTTTGAGCAAAAATAATTAAGGAAGAAAGAGAAATATTGTACATCTACTGTATTTTTTGACAATTATGTAGTAACTAACACTGGAACTTGTACATGTGGAATAAATCTTTAACGAACTAATTATTATTTTCAAAACTGACTATTGCTGCTATACATTTCAGAAACAGTTGAGCTCGAAGAACAGGTATGAATTGCGTTCTATTCTTTATCAGAAGTTAGGGTGGTATCTGATGAAAATGAAGGAAGCTTGTAAGGCGTCTCATATTTCATCTCTCACAATAGCAGCAGCAACGAGATTTATCGACTGCGACCTTCTGTAGATATTGGTCCATCAATCTCCTACGCTTGATCAATTACACAAGGACAATATTTAATCTTAATTTTTTTAATTATGAAACATCCCTACCAAGTAAACAAATTGCTCGCGACATTTTTTTTTACTGTTGGATCGAACCTCCAAGCAGAGTTCTCAGTTCATACGCGTTTTCCTCCTAAAGAAAAAGATAAGTTTTTATCAACCTGTGTGCCGCGAAGATGGTTTCGGGGGGTCCACAGACAGAATATCATAAATTTAAATACTGAATTTGTACTGTATAAGGCTAGAAGCGAATATACACTGAAGAGCCAAAGAAACTGGTACACTTGCCTACCATCATTTGGGCCCCCTGGAGGGAACTGACACCATGCATCCTTTAGGGCTATCCATAAATCCGTAAAAGTACGAGGGGGTGGAGATCTCTTCTGAACGGCACCCTGCAAGGCATCCCAGTATTGCTCAATAATATTCATGTCTGGGGAGTTTGGTGGCCAGTGGAGGTGTTTAAACTCAGAAGAGTGTTCCTGGAGCCACTCTGTAGCAAATCTAGGGTATCGCATTGTCCTGCTGGAATTGCCGAAGTCCGTTGGAATGCACAATAGACATGAATGCAGGTGATAAGCCAGGATACGTACGTACGTGTCACCTGTCAGAGTCGCATCTAGACATATCAGGGGTCCCATATCGCTCCAACTGCAGACGCTCCACACCATTACACAGCCTCCACCAGCTTGGATAGTCCCCTTCTAACATGTTGGGTCAGTGAATTCATGAGGTTCTCTCCATACCCGTACACGTCCATCCGCTCGATACAATTGGTAACGAGACTCGTCAGACCAGGCAACATGTTCCAATCATCAACAGTCCAATGTCGGTGTTGACGGGTACAGGTGAGGCGTAAAGCTTTGTGTCGTGCACTCAGCATGGGTACACGAGTGGGCCTTCGGCCCCGAAAGCCCATATCGATGTTTTGTTGGGGCCATCCATTAATTACGTGATTTGAAATAGGAGGGGGTCCGGCGAATTATCACGAAACCTCACCGGGGGAGATGGGAGTGAATGGAAATTTCTCTTAAGGTTTTGAAAATCTTGCAGGACTGTAGAGTTAAAAAAAGTCTACAAATGATGCGAAAGTAGAATTTAGGGGGGGGAGGGTATAACCGGAAAAACACCTCACTTCATTAAAGGACGTCCCCTTGAATGGATCGCACGCTGACACTTGTTGATGGCCCAGCATTGAAATCCACACCAATTTGCGGAAGGGTTGCACTTCCGTCACGTTGAACGATTGTCTTCAGTCGTCGTTGGTCCCCTTCTTGCAAGATCTTTTACCGGACGCAGCGATGTCGTAGATTTGATGTTTTACCGGATTCCTGATATTCACGGTGCACTCGTGAAATGGTCGTACGAGAATATCCCCACCTCATCGCTAACTCGGAGATGCTGTGTCCCATCTCTCGTGCGCCGACTGTAACACTTAAATCGTGATAACCTGCCATTGCAGCAGCAGTAACCGATCTAAAGCCTGCGGCAGACACCTGTTGTCTTATATAGGCGTTGCCGACCGCAATGCCGTACTCTGAGTGTTTACATATCTCTGTGTTTGCATATGCATGCCTATACCAGTTTCTCTGGCTGTTCAGTGTAAGATATAAGCTCAACGTTTTAAAAGTCACCAACATTTGTCATTTTAAATTGGCATCAAAAAGAGTGGCGGTCGTTTAAGAATTAAATTATTTGCCGTTTTCTAAGGATCTTGTATGCGTGTGAGAGCGCTGTATGTGGTAGAGTTGGTAATATACTAATAGTGAAGAACACAGTAATAAATGCTGTCGGGTCTTATTTCTGTTATTTTGGGCATGTAGGTTGATGGCATAGTGTAGAGTCCAGCCGACAGTAATATAATTATTTATTTTGATAGTAAGTATCAAGAATCTTTCAGTACATCATTCACTTTTGACAGTTCACTTCCAATTTCATTACAGGCTTTCCGTAGGATTGAATACATGCTTTTAGATTTGTTATGTTATAATGGCACTATAAAATATGTCCCAGATGTTTGTAATGTATATATAGGTAAAAAATTTGATCCATATAAGTTAGCGATCCGCAGAATTATTTTTGACAATTTACTAGAACTCGTTCTGAAAAAGGTTGAGGCACGCTGAAGCAAGATAAGAAACAATGATTACTCTCTAGATTTTCGTGTAAAATTTATTTCAAGGCTTCGAGATACATTAGTAGTGAAAGTTCGTTCCTGGCAACTCTTCTTGAGAAAGGGCACAAACATCGACACATCACTACGGCTTCACAAGGTAAAAAAAATAAAACGTTCGCTGTAGGAGAGATGAGCAGTGTTGTAATGTTTTTGGTTTAGGCAGCGCATACCGCTCTATGGTCCTTATTGCTTCCCAATGCTACCTCTCGAACGGCTGGTCGAGCGAGATATAGTAAATATGTTTTGTACATTAAGAATGTGTTATAAATAACCATGAAAGTTTCGTGGTTCGAATCACGGAGTCCGCGGTATTTTCATAGACCCTTCACCTGATCTTCAACCGTGGCACAGCTTGCTGTGTAATACAGGTATGAAGTGCGTCAGAAAGCTTCTGAACTTCGGATTCCACGCTAAAATGTAGGTCCCCTTCACAGGGCACAGTTACCAGGCTTTTTTTATATTTTTATTTTTTTAAAGGAAAACAAAATTGATTACGCTAACTACAATACCAGGCTAAATATACCTCCTTGGGGACGGTTCACGCTGAATACCACTCTTAGCTTTTATATTAATATCAAACGAATTCTCATTACATAACATTTTTAAATAAAACAGTATTAATAAAAATCAAAGTAACATTAAAATAAAACCTTCACCTTGTATTTTGCATAACATAAAAGCTAGATGGAAGGGGAAGTATTTTCGTATTTGTCGTTTAAGTACGGTATATGATTGACGTCAGGAACAAATTTCAACTTCGTAAGTAACACCGTTTTGAGATTGACTTGGTATCAAAAATGGTTTAAGTCTGGCATTGGTGGCTACTCATGTCTTTATTTTTTTTTTCAAGTAAAATAAGTGTAAATAAAGAAATTTGTTCCCAACGAACTCTACTCTAAACATCTATACCACACGCGTTACTGGAGAAAAATTACGTTTTTCTGCATCAATTATATCTGTGAAACACTCTCCCCTCTCCCCATCCCATGTTAGGACCTTTTTTATTTCATAAAGCACCTAGAACGTGTAAATATTATTTCCGTCTGTGTGCTATATGTCTGTGACAGACAGATCAGCGTCAGGAATAAGTCCACGTTTCTTGTTGGGTAGGGAACCCTAAAAATATTTACTCTGTAATGCCCCATAATTTCTTATGACATTGTATGTCTTTACTTCTTCTCTGGATAATGTTTTTCCATATCACTGTAAACACACGTAACGTTACGAAGATAAAGTTATTTCTGTTTCATCGTCTCTTTGGTTTAGTGTTTAATACCATCAGAAAACAGCTTATCACTAAGAAACCTACCTCTGGCTTCTTCTGTTCTTCAAGGTGTCTCAATTTTCCATCTGATCCAAATATTGTTCATATAAATACCAAAAAGTACTTTTTACGGCGTCGGCTCTGAATATTTCTAGATTGATCGCCATTTATTGTTCACAGATAAATTTTGAGGTGCATTGAGAAAATTTTTTGGGCTGCCTCTATAAAGAATCTAAATTTTTAACCATTTTAATACTAACATGATTGAAGATTTTTCCTTAATCTACGTAACAAATATGCAGTGATATACTGGTCATTTATCTGTTTATAAAACTGCAGTGGTCTAAGGAATAGAAACAGTGACAAGCTAGATAGATTCAACAGACAAAATGTAAGAGTTACAGTTTTAACACAAGTAATTATCGTCAGTAACGTTTACCACTTCACATTAATTTGTGGCCTATATTACTGTGAACGGTTTGTTAATAAATTTTTACCGTGTCAAGTCATAAGTATAAAATTGTATTTGCGCATATTTTTGATTCAGAAACTTCAACAATTGTTCTTTAACTGGAGTATCCTAAACATGGTTTTAGTTTTTTCACGTTGACATTCTGCCTATGACCAAGGACACCAAATTTGTTTTACGGTTGAGATATTTGTTCATTACCACTAAAATCACGAAAGTAATTTGTTATGATTTTCGTATTCAAATGCTACCTTTAATAGCACCCTTAAAGTATAACCATTTTACACGAAAACTGTTGACTTCATTTCCATTATAGAAGTAAGAAACTAATGATGGAGCTTAAAAATATGTGACTAAAGTTGTATTTTTTTAATGATACACGTTAACTTGGATAATAATGTTGAGAATCAGTGAAATTTAAATTCAGCAGATTATTTTCCGATTTCCATTCAGTTACCTTTTTTCATTTAAGGTTTTTAAAACATCAATGTAAATTAATTTCTTTTTTCATATGTGTGATAGTAGCAAAACCACATAATGTATTTCCTTGGAAAGGACTAATTGAAAATTGTTTGCTTAACATGAAGAAAGCCGAAGGAAGTAAATGGAATTTCAGGCATATATCAATTTGTTTTAAGCATATACATGCCTTATGAGCGTAAAAAGTATTGCACATAACAGACATAACCTGTTTTAAATTTCTGTTCGGGTTCGCTTTGAGACTCCCTTTTGCATTGTTGGCCAACTTGTCGCGGATGTCGGATAGTAGATAGATAGGTTGTAAACTTGTAATATATAATATGAACGCTTAGAATAATTGTTTTACGAAAGTAATTAAATTGCACAGTAATGTATCGTTAATGGATTCGAGCTGGAATAAAACGATTGATTTATAACGAACAATTGTTAAAATATTTCAGCTCAAATGTATTTCGGATGGTTCGTTATTATGTGTTTGCAACAATAAATAAATTCTCTGGGTATCTTAATAAACTTATTATTTTTTTAACACTCTGTCATTCTGTGATGGACCAGTTACTACTGCAGTCAATTCCTTTATGTTTAAGTTAATATAACAATAACCGGTTAGGTATGCCGGGCGATTTAAGAAAAAATCTAATCCAAAATTCATACCGGATAGAAACCAATTGTTACTTAAAATAATATCCAGATTTTCATGTAATATGGCATGTTTCGAGTGTAAAATCAATGACGGGGTTAGTCCAAAACTTATAGCGGATTAACAAAATGGTATCTCCGGTTACATTCCAGAGGAAGTTGGGAAATGAGTGCGGATGTTCGGCGTCAGCCCTTTATAACATTGGAACAGGATGTTCTGCCCTCGCATTCGGGAGGACGGCGGTTCGAATCCCCATCCGGGCATCCATATTTGGGTTTTCCGTGGTTCCCCAGATCATTCCAGGTGAATGCCTGTATGCTTCCTTCAAAAGGCCATGGCCGAATTCCTTCCCATTCCTTGCCTCCCATCCTTTCCCGTCTCTAAAGACCTCGCTGTCAAGTGACGTTAAGCAGTTAAAAAAAAGGAACAGGATATATCAATGTCCAGTGTTGGTGACACTAACAGAAGGGACAGGCCTAGAAATAGTGATGGGAATGGAGCAGTGCGAAGTGCAAACTCTAAAAGTTTGGTAACTACAGTTTCTTAGCTGCTTTATTTTTAGAATATTTGTTCATGTTCGTTGGTGGTTTTACACAATTTTTCCACAAATATGAAGTATTCAGGGAGCGATATTCCATCAGGCCTACATCCGACGTAAGATGATCTACAAAAACCGGATATAGCAATAATAAAATAAAGGGATCGTTAAATAGATACACAGGGAATAAAATTCAATTAAATGTTTCCTAGTTCGCGGTAAACACCACAAACTATGACTGGTGCCATAAACTTTTAGGGTACTTATTTATTGACCAACAGTTAAAAACTAACCCAATCACGGTTTGCAATTCCGCTTCAAAATCGCATTGATAAGAACAGTACTTTGAGCAAACGTCCATAAGTCCTAGCAAATTAACGAGAAGCGGTATTGCATACGAATATAAAGTAGATAACTATTTACACTTCAACACTCAAATACCATTTATATTACCGTCATCCACAGGGAGTTGAGATTTATTTCACATTAAAAGTTCCTGAAACCTGACAGTGTCAGAACGTTGATAACCTTCCACGTTTATTTTATGAATCTGGGCATAAGTAAGTTACCAGACTTCTTAAAAAAACAAAGTACGCCTTCTTCATTTCGTCAATTCGTACAGAGATGGTGTCCCGAAGATTGTAGCTTCAAAATAGCTGTAAATTCTGAATACACAGAAATGTTGCACTATATATGATTCTATATTATCTAAAACATTACGCAACTAAGCTACACCATTTTATTCATCTACCTGTCTGTTACGTTAAGTACACCGATAAAGTACGACATGAACTCGTTTTGGGAATTAGTGAAAAATAAATCAGGTAACAAAAGAATATTTCGAAAAGAGTGTATAAGACAGTGAATGATAAATTGGTAGCCGTGTTTTTGGACCAAGAAGAGCACCATTCAAAGGCGATGTAGAAAAATGTATCGGTCTAATCCAAAAGTTGGTAACAATCAAAGTTGCTCGTTTTATATAGAAGGGCATAGTACCTAAGTTTTATTTATTTATTTATTTTATTTTTTGCTTGAACCGTTCCACAATAAAATCTAACTACATTCCGCAGCATGATACGATACTAAATATAAACCGAAATCGCGACAAACATTTCGGCTAAGAGAACTAGGTTGTCTTTCAATAGATACTAATTTGTAGACATTTTTATTTTAAAACCTTAGCTTTTTCAACGTCACAGGAAACGATTTTATGAGTGCGCAGAAATAAAGGATGCGTATTTACTATTTATGTATAAATTTTATGGCCATGAGCACGAACATGGCTACACCTGATTCTATTTTTATCGTTCTTTCTTTTTTCTTTCCCACTAGCACGTCGACTGGTAGGTCATACAGGCAAGTAGAGTGAGATGGAAAAAGAGCATTTCTCTATATTTTCACGGAGTAAACTTCGGAGGCCATAGGATCCGAACGCCGCAGAAAAAGACCCCACACTAGTAACACACCGTGATATGCAGCAAGTAAATTACATTCACCAACAGGTCATGTCGGAACGATTCCAAGAATGGTAGAACTACTAGAAAAACGTACAATCACAAGAAGATTTCTTTTGAGTATGGAAATTCAGTGCCGTAAATGAGTAGTTTCATTCGTAAAAATGGTTCACAACGATATGGATGACCGGGATTCAAATCCCGATGATGCCGACAATTTTTTCTTCGAAGCAGAAATTCCGAATCGGGTTTACATACCCACTTAACCTTATGTCAGGTGAGTGGAGGTGAAGTGAACGGAGCTTTTTGTAAACCATGCCATATCCACTATCATGCAGACGTCATGAGAGGGAATACATAGTTCCACCTATGCCACACACATTTGGGAGGTTTTGGATGACTCTATGGGTAGGCTACCGCATTTCTCTGTTAAGTACTTCCCATAAAGAAACCGTGGGAGGATCGGCAAGAAAAAGCCAAATCGCCAAAGTCGACGACTCCTGAAATTAAGGATACGGGGGAAATGGCTTCTGGTAACGATCAACGCTACACAATATGGAAAAAACAATAAATCCCATGAGGTAAGGCGTATGAAGATGGAATATGGACCTCCAAAAATGATCCCTGCTGCACTCGAGTCTTGCGTGTGAATGGCGTACAGTTCTGTAAAAGCTCCTTGCAGGCTTGAAGGCTTGTTATCAATTCATGACAAGGCCACTGTAGTCACTAATTTTTGGAAGGTAGTAATATTTGCTTCGTTAATGATAGGTCCTCTAAATAGATCCGGTTTATCAGTTCATATTAGGTGAGTTTCTGTTTGGTGGAGTTTTTAAATACGGAGCCATTGAACCTGAAGACAAGGAAGGGGTGATCAGAAACGAATTAAGCAGGAAAGAGTTTGGCAGCCAATTGCTGGTTATTAATGTTGCGGGATAACTTGCAACAACTTCAGCGGATTGCCAGATTGATAACAGCAGATTAATGAAGCTAAACCTTCAATGAGAACAGAAAGCGAGAAGTCCAAGAAAACAATTTTAATTTAATTACGATGGAGCGCCCGCTCCGGAGACTGTTAGATCAGAAGTAAAGCAAAGAGCTTTAACATTGGAAGATATCCAAAACGAAAGATCAATAACGACAGGGGGAAGTAGAGAGACCTACGTATCGAGTCTCGGTTGATCAACTTTGGAAGAACTTGTTTTTCGCTTTTTCCGTAGTAGGAGGAAGATAATGTTTTGAAAGATACTAGTTCACGTTTAGGACTAACTTGATTACCATTCCGATGGTAAAAATCGTAAAAAAGCAGCCAAATAGTGATACAAACGTATCGAAAAGCAATGCTGTCAGCAAAATATCACCGCTCTCTGATACAAGCCATTCGGCAAATAGCTCATCAGCTAAGAGCACAAGCTCTCCTATCTTGTTTTCCGACAGCAGTTATTGAAAAACCAGTCTGACGCGCCATAATGGCGCCTCGTCAGAAGGTTCTATTCAAGAACCTGTCACATTAGGCTCTAAATGTTTGCTTCGTATTTTTGCTGTCACCGTGTTATTCAACCGAATGAATGTAGGTCGGTGTCCAAACATCAAAGTGTTTCCACCTTTAACTTGCAATACGAAGTACTGAGCTGCAATCAATAACGTGAAGTTCTTGCTTTCAAGTACGCTGTTTATAAGTCCACTATGAGAGACCACTAAATGTAGTGACATTCGATGTGTTCTCCTTTACGTTGGTGGTACATCAATTTGTAACACGGAATGGAAGTTCTCTATTTCTCTATTAAGGGAATTTATTAATACAAACAATTTTTTTTCTGTTACTTACTCCAAATTTGCTGCACATCTTTGCTTCATTGCCTCTTAATGTGAGATAATTTTACGTGACATGAGGAAACCTAATATGGTCTTTCAATGATCTGAACCAGTTACAAAAACTGCAAAATGGAAATAAAACTAGTGATACCGATAAATTTTAAATTATCGGTATTAATTATATGTTGTACAGCATTTTATATTCTATTTTATTGAATCGGAACACTGTATAAAAGGAAAAGAATTCGCAAGCAAAAATAAAATTCGGAAAAGGTAAAAGAGGTAAAAAGATAATACTTTAAAAATTAACTGAAAATATTTATTTGTTTACTACAATGTAGTGAAATAGCATTGGGGATAACAAACAAATACATGGCCTCTACGCAGTATAACATATTAAACGAAATGTGAAACTAATTCGTGTCTAATCATAATAAGTTAATTACCTTTCATCTGTTGGATATTATAGATATTCGTATCCATTTAATCTATTACAGCCACATAGTTATTAGCTGTAGTAAATGACCATCTATACTAATATTATAAATCCGAAAGTAACTTTCTCTGTCTGTCTGTCTGTTACGTTTCTTGGGCTAAACGGCTACTTAAATCGTGATGAAATTTGACAAGGAGATGCTATTTGACATTAGGATGGACATGGGAGACAATATTCAGTATAGATAAGAATATAGTCATTAAATTATGAAAACTATCTGAACTGTGAAAGACAAACGCATAATATCTATATGTGTTTGTTATGGGTAACGATAGTGAACAGTGGCAGCGTAGCGCAGTGGTAACGAGCTAGCTTTTTTTTTTTTTTTTTTTTTTTTTTAAGAAAAACTTTCGTGTGGCTTCGGGTTCAAACCCCACTGAGAGCAAAAATTTTTATGAATTGTTTTTCATAGTTTGAGCCAAGCCTAGGATTTTGTAGTAAGGATACCATGTTCTGGCAAATCTTTTGCGATAGAATAGTGCCCTAAGTGTTTGCTTTATTCAGGGTATACTGGTTCCACAGGCAGTTTTTGTGTGATCTATATTAATATAATTATATATGCGAAAGTAAGTCTTCGTATTTTTTTCTGTTCTTTTTTTTACGACTATATGTGTATACCGATATACCGAAATACTTTGTATCATTAGGAACGAAATAGGCTACTTTTTTCCGATATGAATACATGAGACAGGTTTGACGGTAGAATGGTATATCGATAGCGTTCCCATCATATTATGCCGACATATCTTACGTTACTTACAGCTTTCTATATCCAATTCTAACAATAAAATTCTAAATCCACGCGTACGAAGTCGCGGGTAACAGCTAGTATTTCTATAAGTTGAAGTCACTAAATAAGTTTTTTAAATAATAAAAAGTTATTAATTACATTAAACTCGCTTTGCTTTGCTAAGTTCTACTATTCAAGAGACAATCAGGACTATATTTACCCAATACAGCCATAAAATTTTGTAACTGCTACCGAAAACTCTGTTATATTCACCGGTGTTCACTGAGTCAACAGGTACCCTTATGTACAGAAAGAGTGTTACTTCCACACCTTGCTAATATAATCATCCAGAAGCCGAGTCGGCACGAGGAATTTGCAGCAGAAATCCCACTATTATTCTGCTGCTACAACGCGGTGTTTACAACATTCAGAACTGCTAATGAGTATTGAGGGCTGTTAAATGCCTCATTTCTCATCGACCATGGTCTATTACTGCTCGCATTGTCCACAAGCAGAATGCGGTAGCCACTTTTTCATGCAGTGCCGTTTTGGGTAATTTGAAAATGGAAGGTGCAGCAGAATGAAAGGATGATGAATATAACACGCGAAGCAGGTAATCGAAGGTTGGTGTATCAACATGCAAAGATAAAAACGAGATAAGAACAAATGCATGTTTGTACATAATCAATCAAGAGTCTCAATCTATTTAAAATAAAATTGTAGTTTAAAAAACTAAAATCACGCTTTCGTAGTAATGTGAACTAAAAGGTTAAAAATAATATTTAAATATAAACATTTTGTTTAACAGTGATAGGACGTCCCACAATTCAGGATAAATTTTTTTTTTTTGAATAAGCTTAAAGTATAAAGTCACTGATAGTGATTACAAAATTAACTTTAATGTAAAAAAGCATGGGGTGCTATTTCAGTTGTCTTATATTTTTTGTCGTTGGCTGTTTGTAAAGACAGAGTCATTGTCAAAAGTTATGTAGAGCGCACCCCACGCTTTTTTAACATTAAAGTTGATTTTGTAATCAGTGACTTTATACTTTAAGCTTATTCAAAAAATATTAATTTATTCTGAATTGTGGGACGTCCTATCACTGTTAAACAAAATGTTTATATTTAAATATTATTTTTAACCTTTTAGTTCACATTACTACGAAAGCGTGATTTTAGTTTTTTAAACTACAATTTTATTTTTAACTTTTTAGTTCAGATAGTTTAAAAAGTATGTTTCTTACTGTTGGCTTTTCTTCGCCAATCTCTCTTTTTCTTTGAGTTGTAGTTTCATTATTAATTATTATTTCCACGAGTAAAATACAATTATGGTCAACTCAACAACAGATCCAATAGCACGGTAAACGAGGAAGGCTACTTTTCTATAATAGCACGAAGTAATATTTCGAATACTTACTATTCAACATCACGTTAAGCGACTTCAGACAGAGAAACCTTTCTGGATAGGAGACAGCAGAAGACGATCGTCTACAGCAACCAAGGCTCGTAAATCACACCCGGGAAACTGGAGAACGATGATGATGATGGTGGCTATATTGGGTGGGAAATCTCCGAAGGGTGTGGCCACGAAATGACGAAGATTTCTCGAATCGCACCTGTGCACTAATGTCGCGGCTGCATTTGCCTAACTCAGTAATCCCATCAAGTATAGGATACACTGACAACGTGGTGAGAGTGAAATTATTGAATTTTTACCGGTTCTTAATAAGTGTGCAAAATTTAAAACGATTCGGACGTCAGGAAGCGGGTAAACACTGAAATGAAAGATTCCATTACATGGCAACCATTTTTCTATTGTTACCGTCAGAGTAACGAGAATAGCAGGACGTTGCTAAGAGACTACTGTATTGTCAACGGTTCTTAAAACGTGTGCAAAATTTTTATGTTTTCACTGTCAACGTAATCAGAATATTAAGACATAGCTATGAAATTATTGTATTGTAATCAGTTATCAATACATGAGCAAAATTTCAAACAACTCGGACATCTGGAATTGGGTTAAAATTAAATTACAAAATTCCACGACATTCAACCATTTTTCTGTTGTTACTGTCAAAGTAATGAACATAGCAGGATATAGCTATGAAATTATTGTATTGTCACCGGTTCTTAATATGTGTGCCAAATTTCAAACAGCTCGGACGTCGGGAAGTGGGTCAAAATGGAGTTGTAAAATTCCGTTACATTCATACATACATACATACATACATACATACATACAAGTCAAGCTAATATAAAGCGTGTAAAAAAGTCTTGATAATTTTGACAGAGATTCACTTACAACACATTGTTGCGGATGAAAAATCGTAAGGTGAAATAACAGTGCCACAAATCGCAAGTCAGATTTCTTATTGATATAAAGTTTTACCAACTGTGACTTTCCACCTGTTACAGAAGAAAAGAAAGATTTGCCTCTGTTCGGAAGCTTTTGCGATTTATAAACTTTGCACTTGCTGTAATTATTTATGTTCATTATAACCTTTTTTATGATAATGTCATTTATTTGAAACTGATAATTTGTAACAGTGTCCCGCTTATATTTATATGGAATAAATATAAACACACCAGTCACTCCATCTTGTTCCACTTCATCAATACTCTTCACGAATTCTGAGTTTAATTTTTTGCACTACATGAGGAGTAATAATTAATAACTAAGTAATATTTAATTAATAGTTTCTTTAAATGTTTAGGGTAATTTTTGGTTGACCCTATGATTTCAGTTTGTATTCTGTAATTTTAGTACAATTAAATCGATTAAAAATAACGTAAAAGGTTTGGTCGACAGTCGAGATTTATTTGAAATTTAATAAGTTCAGTAGCTTGACATATCCTTGTGGTACTCGAATAGCGTGAGTAATTTCTCCACTGCCTGTAGCTTTTTTAACTTCTCAGTCTACCTGTAGATGCAACCCTTGACTTCTTTCTATCCTATCGGAATCTCTTCGAATTCACTTAATCATTACATGCTACGTGTTTATTTTTTATCCAGTGTATTCTCTAACTGCTTTATCAGTTTTTACCGAATTCTACATTTTCATACACTTTTTTTTTTTTTTTTATTGTAAATTTCTTTCCTTATAGTCCAACCCAATTTTTAGCTTCCTTCCACGGCTCTCTGTTTAAATGTTTCTATCTGTTTTCCTCTCTGTCGTCCACAACTTTCGGATTTCTCTACACAAAGCGTTGCTCTACACGAATTATCATTTACGAAAACATTTTTGTGAATGATTCAATGTACGAGAAGCAAGCTATACTTATTGCTCAACAAGGCTCTTTCTTTTAAGGATAATGTAGTTACGACATTGTACTTGTTTCGCCTACTTGTTTCAAATTTATTTTATTAACAAAAAAAACAACTTCCATCTTACCCGATACCAATGTTTTATTTGCCTTTAACAATTGCCGCTATTTTTTTTTTTGTTTTGTTGTTGTTGTTGTTTACTTTCCTATTGAATGCTTTCAACGATATGAAGAAGTGGCTACGGAAGGAATCTAAACGGAACTATAATTTGTTACATTCCTGGGACTGTGACTAAACGAAAAGTAATTTAGTTTTCTATGATAGCTTAATCATAATAACGATGGTAATACCTTTATATCCTTACACCTTTCAATCAAGGGACAGACACTCGGATATCCATTCCTTCAGCGTCAATCGGGAAAGAACTAGTTAGCTTTCTTGGCGAGCTTAGTGTACCAAAGCCAGCTTTTAGAAAAATAAATTTTACACTAAGGGAATGGCAAATTTCAAGGTTACAATATTCTAAAGGCGCTTCTGGTTTTTTTTATTGTAAATTTCTTTCCTTATAGTCCAACCCAATTTTTAGCTTCCTTCCACGGCTCTCTGTTTAAATGTTTCTATCTGTTTTCCTCTCTGTCGTCCACAACTTTCGGATTTCTCTACACAAAGCGTTGCTCTACACGAATTATCATTTACGAAAACATTTTTGTGAATGATTCAATGTACGAGAAGCAAGCTATACTTATTGCTCAACAAGGCTCTTTCTTTTAAGGATAATGTAGTTACGACATTGTACTTGTTTCGCCTACTTGTTTCAAATTTATTTTATTAACAAAAAAAACAACTTCCATCTTACCCGATACCAATTTTACATTTGCCTTTAACAATTGCCGCTATTTTTTTTTGTTTTTTGTTGTTGTTGTTGTTTACTTTCCTATTGAATGCTTTCAACGATATGAAGAAGTGGCTACGGAAGGAATCTAAACGGAACTATAATTTGTTACATTCCTGGGACTGTGACTAAACGAAAAGTAATTTAGTTTTCTATGATAGCTTAATCATAATAACGATGGTAATACCTTTATATCCTTACACCTTTCAATCAAGGGACAGACACTCGGATATCCATTCCTTCAGCGTCAATCGGGAAAGAACTAGTTAGCTTTCTTGGCGAGCTTAGTGTACCAAAGCCAGCTTTTAGAAAAATAAATTTTACACTAAGGGAATGGCAAATTTCAAGGTTACAATATTCTAAAGGCGCTTCTGGTTTCCCAACCAAAACTATTCACTGTGCAGCAAAAAAACTTATACACTAATAAAATCCATCTATAGTATTTAACTATACATTAGATAAATTGGAATTAATAGTAAGTAGAAACACAACAAAAATCTTAGATCCAATTAAAACATCAGAATTATAGTAATTAAGAATTAATAAGGAAATATACCAGAATGTATAAAATATAACAGAATCAATAAGAAGAAGGAGATTGCTTTTTTTTAAAAAATATTTATATAATGGATAATAACTGATTAACAAAAAGCATCAACAAAAAGATGTATTCAAGAGGCCAAGAAAGATTTGAAAATAAATAAAATAAGAGGAAATTATGGAAAGAAAGATCTTTAGAAAGTAGGTATTAAGTATGGTAGGATACCAAGGCAGAAGAGGAAAGAATTCCGGTCCGAAGTGGTGTGAGAAGACAAGGAAGAAACATGGCGACCCCGGCAGCGTAGGGCTAGCGTGCTTGCTTCGCGTTGCAAGGGTCGCCGGGTCGAGTCCGGCCGAGGACATGGGTGGTTTTAATTAAATCTTGTGTTCATCTTATGTCGTCCTTACTAAAGAGGGAAAATATTAACACTATGATGAAATTTGTAGATTGAAAAAGAGGGAAACAAATTGAGCTGGCTGTATGGCTAACATGGACAAATGCGAGTTTTTCATCAAAAAAAGGGAAGAAAATAGCGATATGATAAAAAAATATTGGAGTGAATACAGCAACAAAGAATGAAGAACTGAAATTGTTACTGGTTCTAGGAAGAAAGAATAATAATAATAAAAAAATCCGCTTTCGACTTATACGGGAGCGTTTATAAACCACGTAGCTCCATTTTGTCATGAGAAACACCCCTCCCCCCCACCACCAAGTAGCCAACGTGCCATTTGTCTCTACCCCCCCTCCTCCTCCCCACATAGCACGAAGCCATTTACCCTATTGATTCCAGAAGACATTTTGTACTGATTTCTCTTGTCAGACTATCATAAATTACATACGGGGATAATTAAATAGTGGAAATAAATATTCATAAGGTGTTGGGTGTTCTGTCTCTCATTTTAACTGTGGCAAATAATATGAACGAAAAGCTACGTGGCCTGTCTTGGAACCCCCCCCCCCCCCTCTCCACCCCACCCCCCTCTTTCCCTCCCGTAGCCGAGCGTAACTTTCCAGCCAATCCCTCCCCATCCCCTTGACCGAGCCACGTAGTTTATGCACACTCCCTACTGTTATTTTGACCAAGAAAACTACCTGCAAGAGCGTATTATTCTAGTATTAAAACCTCGCAGTTCACCATTATTCTGAGTTGAAGTTATATAGATCGTGCAGCAGGTGCTGCATTGCGAGCGCGTAACGCCTTTACGACTTTCTGATTGATGTTCCACCTTCTTCTGGACCTCGAGAGGAGGTTGGCGGCTTATGAGTGGTCACAGTTGGCTCTGGAGAGGCTGAGAAATGGCTTGGAAGGGGGAGGCAGCACCGGCGGGCGACAGCTGAGCCAATAACGCACGCACAGTAGTCGGCTGCTCCGAGTACAAACTAGGGACACGTTTTTTCTTTAACATGCTGGCGATGTTTTTGGCCCAGGTTCTTAGTTGCTATGAAAACTGTTTTATGGATTATGTTTCCGACTTGCAACTAAACTAATGCTTTTGATGGCAGACGCGTTTTACCTTTATTCAAGGCATAAAATATGATGATGTTATTTGATTTTTGTACAGTTTTCTCATACTATTAACTGGGTACTTACAGTTTTTATATATGCATTAACACGCGCAAGTTCGTGTTTCCATACTAGATATTATCCTCACACTATCACTAGTCCAAAGTTTTGTAGACTGAATTCTAGAGAATTTCATTGGCCACGAACTGTATATAAACTTGTTTGTTGTTGTTGACATCCAAAAATCGTGAGCCAAAGATTATGTGTTGTAGAACTATTTCTTATGTTAAATCTGTAGTCATTAGCCGTGTCTGTTTTGTGGCGGTATGTTTGATTATAGGATGTGTGCTATTTATTCCTGTTTTAGTGTTTTGAACAAGGTTTGTTTTGTTAGGTGTATATATTTATTCATAACTTTTTTACTATTATTGAGTGCTTTTTGTATCTGAAGGTTTTCCAGAATAGTCAGCATGTTTTTTTTGTGATTATTAATCATTAGTATTTGTATGTCCGTTTGTATGTTGGTGTGTGAATGATTCTGTTGTAACAAGTGTACGAAGAATTTTGAGTGCTTGGTACATCTCAGGGCTCTCAGCTGTTCCTTATATTTGGTTTCAAATTTTCTGGCTGTTTGTCCTATGTATACTTGTGTCACTCTGTTGGCATGTTTTTTTTTTTTTTTTATCTGTGCCTTTTACTTCCGTTATTAGATACATATAGAAATATAACTATCAAAATGGTCAGATTGTTTAATTATTCATGTAACGCTTCCAGAAATAAATACCATTAAGTCAATAAGGAAAATATTAGGAGTAGTAGTAGTAGTAGTAATGGTAGTAGGGTGTGAAAAAGACGGTACTTGGTGGAAGAGAAAATTAAAGAGCTACTTACGCATGCAGAGAAAATTACAGACTCAATGAACGAGATAAAGCTAAAATTTTACGAACACATTGTGAGAATGAGTCAGAGTAGTGTAATGAGTACTCAGTTGGGCTTTACTTATTGACCATACTTTTCTGGGCACCGTTACTGCTAAAAGGTGATTTTATATTAATTTGAAATGATACAGCATGCAAAGGTATGTGACGTTACTCGCGGCATTATGCAGGTTAGTTGAATGAATTTGACCTCACAATATTTTATTATGAATGGAATGGAGATATTTTATAACCAATGAATTTACTGACCAGCAAAAATGAAAACTTGTCAGTAAACAATTACAACAAACAGACACTGTTCAAAGGAAACTTAAATTTTCTCAACAGCTAACTCATTTTCTTAAACTGTTTTACGTCTCTTAACAGCGAGGTCTTTAGAGACGGGAAACGATGGGGGCAAGGAATGGGAAAATTCGGCTATGGCCTTTTGAAGGAAGCATCCCGGCATTTGCCTGCAGTGATTTGGGAAACCATGGAAAACCCAACTTTGGATGCACGGACGGGGATTCGAACCGCCGTCCTCCCGAATGCGAGGCCAGAACGCTATTCGTTACACCACCACGCTCGGTAGCTAACTCAGTTTGGAGCAAGTGAAAAAACTCTGGGGGCGTGCGGGGTCTGACGAGAAGATTGTTGCTGGATTACCATTGCAGAGTGGAGCTGGTATTGCTGCCACGCGACCTGAGTCAGCTATACCCTGTTCACTCCAAAATGGCGGCTCAAGGTCAGCTTCCCCTGGTCCCACTACTCACCTCACCACCCCCTCCCTTCCTTCACCCCGAGTTGACCATTGCGTGCATATATGTGAGTGGTAAGTTCTCCTCTGCATGTAGGGGTGAGGGCAGTGGAGTGGGGATAGAGCGTACTGACCTTGAACCGCCTCTGTTAACTGAACGAGCTATAATAGCAAATTCTAGGCTGCGATTCATAGGTCGAATCTTGAAAACTTGTAATTAACAAACAAAGGAGATAGCGTAAAAATCTCTTGTGCGTCCACATTTGGATTATTGTTGTGTTATTTGGGACCCGTTTCGTAAGGGGTTGATCGAAAGTATAAACAAAGTACAGAGAAGAGCCGTTCGATTCGTGACCGTTTGCTACAGTCCTTATGAAAGCGGCACAGAACTGATTAGGTTGGGAGTCTCTGGTATATAGACGACACACGTTTCGTTTAAACTTATTAGTAAACATGCATACTCCCACTTTCACTTTTTAGTGTAGTGAAATACTTCTTCCACCAACCTATTTGAGTTGGAAGGACAGGAAAGATAAAATTAGAGAAATAAGGTGCCGGACTGATTCTTATATGAATTCTTTTTTCCCTCGTACCATTAGGGATTGGAATGCACAGCAAAGAGATTAGCTTTGGTGCTGAGCACCCTCTGCCAATCACAATTTTTTGAATTGCAGAGTATATATGTAGGTAAAGGTAGATAAATACCGTCAGGGTCACACAGCGCACTGAAACTTGTTGACCTTGGCTGTGTAAGGTCGGCATATATTGATTTCATCTCGAGTATGTACCAGAATCACCGTTCAGAACAGAATCATCTTTTCGCCCATGTTCCTTCCCCAGGAAAGCTTGATCTCGAAGTCGTGATAGGCCTACTTACTTCTCATAGGCCAGAACTTATTAGCATTTATAACACCAGCAGAAATTTGCAACAGACTGCTTCAGGATTGTGTAACAGCCCTCAAACCTAAGCTTTAACTGGAATTGTATTTTATGAAACATTTGTAGCAAGCTAGATGTGATTGAGAATGGTTTTGTATATTTGTCTTTTGTTTTACTGTAAATGGATTTTGTTTTGTGAAAAGAGAAAATGTAAATACCATTTAACATCTTTAAGGACAGAACTATGCAAGAGAATTACTTAAATGTTTGTAATTGTAAGTATTAAGGTGAGTTATGAGGTATAAAGGATGATTTACTACATTTTAAAATGATTTATGTGGATAATTTTGTGTTTAAGTATCTTTAATTTTAATTTCTAAGCATTTTTTAATGATTGTAAGTGATTATGTATTAATTTTGATTGTTTTTAATATGTTTTCAATTGTTTAAGTATTGTTAATGTTCGAGAAATATCTGTCGGAAGCCTTTGTAGTGTTCTAGAACTTTCGATGGAACTTATATAAAGCGACCAGCAAAGTCTCAGAGACAGTTTTACTTGGACAGTATTTTGGAAATAGTTTACGTCGGTCAAGGACAGTGTTGAACGAACAGTTTTGGTGGTATTGTCTTTGGAAGAAGTGTCTAATGTAATCGTTGGAGTTTTGTGTTTATATGTAAACTGTTTCTTAAAGTCCAATGCCACACTAGCAATAAAGCAAGTTAAAATTTGAAACTGGATCGTAGACGAGTTATTTAATATATTACACAAACCCATATCTAATAATTGGCTGACCTTTCCCCTCTTCATGCCTGCATCTAAAAATAATAGAACGGTGGCATCGGACCAACGTTTTTATTCTTTATCGGAACACGAGTCTCATAAAGCCATTTATCTCGACTGTTAAAACTCTTTCACGGACAGCATTCCGAAGATTGTTCATTGTGTCGCTTGGAACTCAGTCTAAATTGTTTTACAACCCTTGGTGTCATTTCTTTTCCGCTTTATGACATGGATTTCTCTAGTGTTCGTGTAATACAATATTTTGATAAAATGAATTTTCAACTGCATCACTAAATTAAACGGGTTGAGGAGACGCAAAAAAAAAAAATAAAAAAAAAAAATAAAAAAAAAATAAAAAATAAAAAAAAAAAATGGAAAAAGTTGGGATGCATCCAGATGTGGTAGAGAGTCGATGAGTGTTTCATACTAAAATGACATAATATGCGGCATTGCTGTTATACCTCTTCTTTAGATGATACTTCCATTCAGTTATAATAAAATTGTAATTCGCCTTTTCCTCAGCAAATATTTCCGTTTCATTTATTTCCTTTGTTGGGGTGGGATGTACGTATTAGATCATTAGGGCCAAATAATAAGGCAGTTGTGATACAAAGAATAAATCAGACTTACAAATCACATTTTATTCTTTATAGAACTAAATTCGTTATTTTATTTGGAAATAAGAATTGCAGCTGTCATTTAAGCATCAAGCATTTGAGGGAACTGTTGGTGAGATGTTATGTCTAGGCGGTGAAGTTTGGAATCAACGTTGCTCAATACCTCTACCTAATTTTAAGTCTCAGTCACTAACAAAACCATAATCCCAGAAGGAAAAATGAAGAGATCAGAGGTGAACTAAATCCATTTTATCAGTCATTCAAAATCTCTTCAGTTCAAGACCCTGGATGCAAAGCGGTATATTTTAATTTGTCGTAAGTAATTCCATTTTAATGATGTAAGTGAGGTTTATATAGTCAACATAGTCACACAGTCAAAGAAAAAGGAAGGTTAAAAATTTAAAAGATTGATCAGCTCTTGTGTGTATCCAAGCCACAACATCCCTATGTCCATATCAATCTATCTTTATTTGCAGCCGGATAGTGTCATAAATAGAAAACGTTTCGACAATGTCCTCTGTGTTCTCATCAGGTATCTTGCTATCGAGAATCTAGAAGTTCACTGTCAGACATCAGAGGGAAGCATTGTATGCCGTAGGCCAATTTTTATCACTCCTAATAAATGATAGTGGTATAAAATCTTAGATACTTCACATGCTAAATATTATTTTAAATACAAATAAAATTTTGATGGTTGTATTTATCACTGATTCGATGTATGTACTTGTTCAGAAGTCGGTATCGAGCGAATTAAGTTGGTTATCGAGATGAACGCTATCATTGTACTCAGCACTTTTATTGAGTTCTATGTTTCAGATTTATATTCTTATACCATTTCTTATAATTTATTTACAGAAATTTTCTTAAACGAAAACTTAACCCGACAAAAGTGGAGATAGTATAGTTTCCATGGAACAGAAAGGAAATGGGGAATGGAATATACTACCTAGAAACATTTTACTTGAAGTGATTTCGAAAAAATTATGGAATATCGAAGTTTTGATGATCGGACCAGGGATCATATCTTAGTCTTGAAGAATGGTGGACATAAACCTACTGATATCTGTAGCTAATCTTTTCGCTTTAAACAGCGGTTTCTAAGAATCACATTTAATAATTCCATTATGTGGTCCTCCGATTTCTTTAAATAGCTCTTAGAATTGGTAGTACAGCAAGCGTGTTGCAATGGAAAGATTTTAAACCAGTTTTACACTGCTAGGCAGCTCAAACAGTCCATTAACACAAAAGGATGTTTGACAGTTACTTGACGTTTCCTGATTGCCTGTCAGCGAAGTCCCATCTAGCAGCGGCTCTAGAAGCTGACAGCCGAAGGTTCAATCAGCAACGGGTTTGGAGTCGGACCATGACTTTAACAGAACAGTGATCTGCTATAGGTAAATTTATTTTAAAAACTAGATTTTTCCCACATATTGTCTACGTCGAAAAGTGTTTTGTGAAACATCAAATTATTAACATTTAATCTCTCTCTCTCTCTCTCTCTCTCTCTCTCTATATATATATATATATATATATATGAAATCGGAATTACAAATTAGGATTGGGCAATGAACCACCACTTATATTATAGTTTTGGGGCGTGAACACATAAAACATACAACACGTATGATATAGGCATTTTCGAGTCTAGTCCTTTACAACAGAAGAACATTATAAAGGGTGAGAGAGTTTCTCACAGAATATGTGAGGCGTTCGCCGACCCTACATAATGTTCTCCTGTTGATAAATTCCTGTATCATACATGTTTTTGTCTGTTTTAAGTGTTCACGCCCCACAACCATAATCTAAGGGAAGTAGTGGTTCGATTTCCTAGCCTGATTTGTAATTCCTTTTTGCTACTTAGCGCCTTTCATTTATTTGTACATACGTATACATATGTTCTATATGCAAATCCACAGTTTTTACCCGATCTCGATGAAAATTTATACACATATACTTTAAAACAGAGGAAAATATTCTATCTATATTCCGTTTACAAATACCCACCCCCTTTCCCCATCACCACCTTAAGACAAATTTAAACGTGCAATTTCCCCTTTTTTTTTCTTTTTTTTTTTTCGAATCACCCATCTTTGGGGTACGTCAGATCAATCACTTCTTGGATGCTTGCGTTTTCTTCTTCTCCCAATATTTCTTCATTCTATCTGATCTCTTCCTTCTTTCCTCTTCTGATTATTATTATTTTTTTTTTTTTTTTTGGCAAATATCTTAATTAGGGAAATCGAGTAAAGTGGATTATGTTATTCTGAGTAAAATTTCCTGTTTATTGATTTTGTATCGGTAACCGAGAAATTCAAACTTGAACTTTAATGATTGTAGGACTGGAGGTTTTCTCGGGTTGAATACGAATAAAATCTGTTCGGGCAACTAGCCGAGTTTTTCCATAGATAAAACACTCAAGCCCACACTTTTTATTCAGTCTTGAAACAGAAAAAACATAAATACTTTCATATCCAACCCCAGGGCAGTTAGTAACCTTCAAACTCTAATTCAAGCGCGAATAAATAAATATGAGAAAGTATAAAATAAATAAAATAATATCTTTTAATATAAATCCAAACTAGATACAAAATCGAAATCTTACGAGAGGAATGTCAGTTTACTGACGGTGTGACATTTAATGAGTTATTCTCCTTGAAGAGAAGTAAGGGACACGTCTACCGCAGACCAGCACAACTAAACAGGATTTAGAAAAGATTTCAATTTCCAGCTCCCGTGAAGACAAAAAACAGAAAAAATCTAAAATTATAGATTTTCAAATAATCAAGCCCAGCAATGTTTTTTTTTCCGAAAATTTGATCAAGGAGCAGAAACAATACCATTAATTACTGTTTCATAACAGCATAGATAAAATACAAGGCAAATACATTCATGTTTATTTTATTATTACTATTATTAATACTCCGCGATTTACTAAAAGAGTGTATCGAGGGTGTATTGCACCTATCCATAAGGGTAATACTTTGGAAGGGATATACGGGATATGGCAGGAGATGCCCAAAGGGTATTGTGAGGAACCATCCCAGCATTCGCATGGAATTATCCGAGAAAACCATGTAAACCACAGATCAGGATGGCCGGAGTGCTTCATGGAAAGCTACTCCTGTAGGATTTTAAGTTTACTCGCCCGGTAAATCCTTTCTATTCAATTCCTCAGTCGTTCGTGGAAAAAATGAGTACAGAAATTAATCGGTTCTGACACTGATTTCTCTTATTTTCATAGCACCTGTCGAGATCAACGCCTTCGGTGTTCCAGGTCTTTCCACGCTAACTCCTTCAACACCGCACTTTTTACCTCCAATCATATATAGGTACCTGTCACGAAACGGGTGTCCACTATATTTTAACCCTGAAATTCACTTGCGCCCTGTAGTCAAAGCGGCAAGGATACACAAGAAATTTTTATGTCGTAATATTAAGTAGGATAGGTACTTACGATTGCATAAGGTTTGACTTTTACGCTTTTATATAGGGCCGTGAAAAAAATAATAATAATAGATTTTCACCCATACATATTCTTTGAAATATGAAGGACTCATTTTTATTATAAATTGAACATAACAATTTTTTATCAGCAGAGCAAATGCTGTGTAAAGTAATTTATTTGGATCGATATTATGACTTAAGTTCGAATGTCCAGTATCCTTTAATCCTGAACCATTATGCGACAGGCCTTAATTGTCGGCGAACTACAATTCATTCGAGTGAACCATTTGAGTTCGAGCCGTTGGCCTGGTATACCATGCTATTCGTTAAAGACATTGCGTGGGGAAAAAATAGTTTGGGGAACGCGATTTAGGTACTTCATAAGCTTTGACAAACGTATTAAACATGAAATTGAAATACCATTTCTGCATATGAAATACGAGTGCTTAATGTATCAGCAAATGAAAGACTAAACTTTTCACTTTCGATCTTTTTGCATGTGTTTAGTGTATTTATGAGAAGAAATGTAGTAGTTATAGTTTTTTTAATTAAGTATTTCTAGCACTTTTAAAGGGCCGCTTGATGTTCGAGATTCCTAGAAACACGAATTTTGTTCTGTCTGCCACAACCATCTCCTTTATGCAGGTTCTGGTAGTTCTGCTTCCACGTTGTTCTTTCTTTTGAGTTTATGATCCTTGGAAAAGAATGTGATGCTGTTTCTTCAGAAATTTCTTTCTTTTATAACGTCATCCCAGAAACAAAACAAAATTTGTTCGTTGAATCCAATGCGTCTATTAATAAAAATTAGATCCGCGGAGCTGCCGAAAGTAAAATAATAATAACATATTTTGTAGCAGAATACCTGTTTATAGATTGGAACTCAGTAAGAAATATGTTAATGATTCTAACATGAGAAACTAAATGTTTTCGATGAATATGGAACTTTCTTATAAGCAATGTTTGTTACGATTGAATTTCAGGGTAAGGATCTCCGTAGGAAAGCTAAAGTCAAAAATCACGCCTCAGATCCGCGAGCAGTATTTAATGCTAGCGGAGGTTCACTAATTTAGCAAGATGGCGCTATCTCGAAGATCCAAATACTGCGTGCGAATGTGGGCAGAACAGAAAATCCATCATCTATACAACTGCCAGAAGTGTAAGACCACCTGAACGCAAGTAACAGCGCTGTACAAGCTGCTGACTTTTGCTCATCTATAAAATGAACTGATTGACGCTGATTGATATCCTCTTTCTCTATCTTTCTGTTTTATTTTGGTCCTGTTAATACTGTCGTTTATTTTTCTAACTACTGACACGACATAAATAATAAGTAAGTAAGGTTCACTGTCAAACTAGAATCATTCACCTATGAGCTGAATCAAGGGTTGAGTGATAACGTCCCTAAGACCATGTGTTTACTAAATTCCCTTTAAAGGATAGAACTCCGCACAAGGCCGACCCCGGTAGCGCGGGGCTAGCGAGCTGGCTTCACGTTGCAGGGGTCGCCGGTTCGAGTCCGGCCCAGGGCATGGGTGGTTTTAATTAAGTGTTGTGTTTGTCCTGTGTTGTCCTTTCACTTGTAATCCTCTATAACACAAGAAGAATGTACAGACACAATTGAGGAAAAAAGAAACACAGTTGCTGGCTGAATGGCTAAAAAAAAAACTCCGCACAAGCTCGGGGCCCCATTGTCAAGGAAGAAGCACCATATGAGGGCCCCTTGCCAGAGTAACGGTGAAGACCTCAACGGCAGCGACAGCGGAGAAGGAGTACTTCTAAACGGTGGAGCCAGCGGAAGAGGCACCCCGTACAATCAAGGCTAAAATAAAGAGTGTACGTAGCGACTGTACCCCAGAGGGGTGGCTACAAACAGCGTCTGACTCATAATGAGTTACTGATTTTAGGCTGGGTAAACTATTGCCTATGTGGAAAGGAACGGGATACTACCACATTATATTTCCCTCGTAGTATATGGTACGCCTCTCCTTGTAGAAGAATCCGGAGGTAAAACTTCCCATCACTCGTATCTCCAGGAATGGAATGCATTGAGAGGGAATACCTTTAAGGATAGGTTGGTGAAAGGAGAAAACTACTCCAAGTCATCAAAGAGAGAAAGATGAACTGGATGGGACACTTGCTGGGAGGGGAGTGCTTGCTAAAAGATGACTTGGATGGACTAGTTTGTGGGAGGCGAATGAGAGGAAGAAGGAGGTGCAAAATTACAGACATCAGAGAAAACGGCAACTAAATGGACCTGAAGAGAAAGACAGAAGACAGAAGACCATGGAGAGCAGCCATGTTAAAACCTGCTTTAGGGTATAACACTGATGGTGATTAAAGGATAGGAACTTCAATATTTTCGGACCTCACTACCTGTCTCAAACAAGTCCAGAACCCAATATATTACAAAATATCGTCTTACTGCTTTCGCTGGAGGAAAGACCACAAATTTTGTTTACCTTTGGTCCACTTTCAGAAAGAGGCCAGCGTTTTGTATACCGAATTTCCTGTTGAGCTATTTTCATTGATAACTACCATAGTTCCGGGCATTGCGGAGTATGGGTGAGGTAGATTTAATGTACAGCAATTTTAGCCGCACAATTTGAAACGTGAGTATATTCGGAAAGTAGAAAATATTTTACAATTTTTGACCCTTATGTTTTGATAAACAAAATTCTACAGTGACAAACACCATTAGAAAGAGAAATCTACCGTGTCAAACTGTTTCCATGTACGCGTTGAATAAGTCTCATTGTGATCTTACAAAAATGAATGAAACATTACTTTAAAAAAATTGAGATCACATACGCATTTTCGTTTCCTGCTCCAGCGATAGATCAAATAACATTATATGACATACGGAAAATTATTAGTCAGATCTTAAACTTTCATATTTCATAAATCAGAAGTTCCCGTCAAAATTGATTCAACAGTTTTCAAGTTATTAGAGATTATTTGTTAAAAAATGTTGATGTTCATAACAGATTTCAATTTTTTGTATCCGTGAATCAAATTTCCTGAAAGGTGGAGGGTTGGGGTTGATTTATTACTAAAATAGTCTTTCAATAGAAAAATGTGTATCTAGTTTCAAAAAAATTATCCAAACCTTCGTATAGCAAATGTCTAAAAAAATCGTTAAATTATAAAAAAATATTGGAAAGGGATTAGTGACTGCCATAATTAACTGTAAAATGAATAACTGCAATATTACCGGAGAATCTGGCACGTTTATAATGTAGAATCTGTTGCGATATTCACGACTACTAAAAAAGTTTCTGTTGATTAATAAGTACCCAGAAATATTTTCCTATATTCTTTTTATTGCTAACATCCAAGGCCTTACGCAATTCAGTTTAATTTTAAAACCCATCATATAAGCATTACTCATTATCAGTAGTTGATATAATATGGCCTGAAAAATGCAGAGATTGTAGTTGTGCGGCCTGAGGTCGTAGCTTCAAGAAGCAAAGAAGTTTTCTAGAGTTTTTCTCGATTATACTATTAAAGTTAATTTACGCAGTTTCCTCGTGTGTCATTCGTATTCAGTACGGCCATCTATTGGGTTTAAAGATTGAAAAACCAAAATTTAAGGAAGGAACCGGGAGATGCCGTAAAACGGCGGTAATACGACTATTATTATTTTTTACGCCTAGTTGCTATTGCATCTTTGGTATTTCGCGCTATATGTTCAGATTTTCACTTACTGCAGCGGCGTTATGTAACGCTGAAGCATAAAGCGTGCCAAACGATTCAATTCCGATTCTAATCTTTAAAACGGTAAAACTCCCATCGAAAACTGTTCAGCAGTTTTTAATATATACGGGTTTCATTTTATAGAAATATAGGATAAAGTTCTGGTATGGAGGATTTTCCGCACGAATTAACCGTAGCATATAACGTCAAATGCATTGCTATCTCACTGCATGTGAATTACTTTCCCGACAGACAAGAAATAAAATGAAATCTCTGGCACAGGTAAATCAAGGCACCAAAAATTTATCAATATGAGTTGCTATGAGCACATCTCAGTAAAAACAAATAATAAACTACGATAGATGGAACTAGGTTTTTGATTACCGACAAAGGTATTATAGTTGAAAGACAGAAATAATGGCTCCGATATTCATTTTCAGGTTAAAATATTTCCTGATGTACGGAATTATCTAGATTTCAGTTTTATCGCAATTGCTGTAGCTTTATACAAAGAGGTGTAGTAATTTTAAAACTTACATCTTTTGGAAGAGTGATGAGGAATTTAAAAAAAATTGCTCAATTTAAAAAGGTTTACTGTATTACTTCAAGTATATCTTCTTCCAGATAAATCATCATCCACTTGGAAAATTAAGTGAGGGCAGAATATAATGCTAACATATTGAGAATTTTTGTATGGTATTCTACTGCCTTTAAATTATTCAACTAACCGTAGTAAATAAACAAAAAGCAATATGTGAGTTTAAAGGAACACATTGTAATTTTTTAATCTCTTCCTCGAACTATAATTTGTATCTCTGCTGTTAGTATTTTTGTGCAGTTACTTCCACAACCGGAAATTGCTTTTTAGTTGACATCCCAGTCACACTTTCTTTTAACAATATAAGAGCAACTAAAAACTATGCCGTTATTTATTCGAAATTTCCTGGTTAGTCAAGCAGCGTTGTGTTGGCGACCAGAGTAACAACACTTCGGGCATCATCGGATTCACCGAAGGTTGCCGAGATATAGAGTTCACATCCTGTCTCCAGGCATAATATACTTAATTAAAGTGGATAAACTCCACTGTCGCAAGCAGACTCGACCACACAGTTCTTGTAGAGCGGTCCAAGTAGAATAACAAACAGCTGAAGTCGCCTTTTGGGCGATGCTGCTCGTTGAGCGGCTGTAGTACACCAGCTCGCCGCGCTCGTCGGGAGCGCTGATGGCGGGGTTCACCGAGCCGCCGCTACCTGTCGCTCCGCCCTGCGATTGCCAATTATCACGCGGATTGATTGGCACCGAGCAGCGCGCCCCGCAATCAGCACGCATATAGCGCCCGCCACCTCCCTCGCCTGCCTTGCGTAACGCACCGCCACAACCAACAAGTGTTTATACACGAGCACAGAGGGAAAGTAGCTTAATTATACCATAGTTCGACCTGGATAATCTCAACGAACCCTGCGTACTCGAGGCTAACACTGTGGTATCAACATTACTATATTAATGTTTTGTTTTACATCAGTTACAAATGTATAAAATGTTAGTATTCTCACTTCAATCTCGTAGGGAAATTACATGAGTTATCCAACGAAACAGTACCACAATGAAATATTTTGTCGTTATTATTGGGGCTTAAGTAGGTGAAGGAAATTGTAATTAGCCTCCTAACATAGAAATATTGCAAATAAAAGTGCACAACTATGATGACTCTAAAAGGGTCCTCTATTCAAGAATTTCAAACAACCGAAATTATAAAAGGGATAGTCTAAATGACTGTGTACTGACAAGCTAGATTGTTAGAAAAGTAAATAACTCGTTTTATGAACTAAAAAGTAAAATGAAAATTAATGACACATATCAATTGTATAGGACTTTAAAAATATGTGTATAGTTCCTAGTTGTGGCAGGAGTCACGAAGAGAGAGGAAAAGAATCGAAATACACGCTAAAAAAGTGTTTGATCGGTATTAGTTGAACAACAATCTATTTTAGAAATAGATTTCTTGTTGTAGAGGAATAAAACATAATTTTGGATTAGTTTAAGTGTGAAAGAATTTACGAAAAAACTATTTACAGTGATATATCCTATAAGGGTTAACCGCAACTAGATGAACGGTTTTATATTTAACGTAACATAATTTGTCTAATTATTTCCAGTTTAATTTACGCGTTAATATAATATTAACGTATTCTTTTTAACTTTTGAATGTTACTTATCACTTTTTAACAGTGGGAGTACATTGTGCTTCCTCTTTTAGTTCTTTTTTCTGTAGTTCCTGCTTCCGACTAACCCCTTCAGTAAAATTTTAAAAGATCCATGGTTTTAAAATGCTGTCAACATGCGTTGTGTGAGATACATCCTAAAAATTCTTAACTCACTTGTCAATATGTGATCTCCACTTGATTTTTATCTCTTTAAACGATAATACTTATCAAACTCGAAGAATAAAACAAAACGGAATCAAAGAATTGATTTTTGTTGCGTTACTAATGGCATAATAAAGGTTGACTAATGAAACTGATCTGGCAAAAGTAGAATTACAGTAGATTTATGAGGAGATGGCAAAATCCATCGAAGTTAAATCAGGTTCTGGATTCTCCCGTCGTTTAATTAGATTCAAGGGACGTAACTTTAATATGACAGAGAACCTCTGCCTTTAATTAAGTGTATTTTTATTGCCTTTGCCTTGATCTAATCACAATGCGAATGGCGGACTACAAAATCTGCGATGTTCCTATGATCGCCAAACCAGTGTTTTGAGGTTTAACTGAACAGTAATATAATTGTGTGAAAATTCAGTTTAAAAGTTCAGTTATTAATGTTAAACGCTGAGTGAAAGATGGTAGAATCATGGAGGAGGGAGACATGATGGACGTAATGGCGCATAAGTTTGAGTGAGTGGATATAGTGTCTGCACAATATTTTTTTTTTTTTTTTTTTCGTGTCTGTCGGACATTCCGTTCTTTCACCAACATTACTCCCTGCGAGTAATTACTTCTTCGAGAAATTTTAAGTACCGCTGAAAGTTGCCAGTGTTTAATAACTGAAAAAAGCGGCGATATATTTGAACTCTGCTCCAGAAGCGACTATCCCGAATTGGAGGGATCCGTAGGATTTGTTTGCGACTTCAAACAATAGTATGTAGATGGGAAAAGATCTAGAACTTCAATGTGAGTTATTTCATTCCTCCCACTCCCCTCCCCTACCCCCACCACTTACCAGTCATTGATCAGATAGATTCGGCTTTGAAAACAGCTGACATATCAGTCCTCGAAATATCAATTTCTCAATATGCTATATGATATGTACAGATTTTAAGGAGTTAACTATGTTTCAAGAGATACATGATTTTATACTCGAAAATAGACTGATTTTTTTAATGCAAATGTAGAACTTAATAAATATTTAGTACGAAACGATTGATCGGAATTAAACACATATCTTTCATGTTAAATTGGTAAGGAATAACTGAGCAAGACTACATAACTGAACGATGATAGTAGCAACATTGTTTAGACCCATCAATGTCGTGATCGTTCTTACCTGAGGAAAATGAGTGTCAGCGTTGCTAAAGTTTGAAGTGGTTGGAGATTTAAGCTACAGATGGAGTGCATAACCACTTAATGATCATATCCTCTATGTGGCCTAACATTGTAGTCAAAAACCCAACGCAATATACGCTGCGATTTAGACCGTATGTACTACTCTTTACTCACTGCTATCATTCCCTGTGATAAACCCATTAATGTCCTACGTGTGTAGGGTAGCTGAACGCCGTAGATGCTCTAGTCCATTTACAATTAAAGGCAGTTTCTGCAAGGTAATTAGTTCATTTGATACTCCTTCCAGTAAAGAATATCGACAAAGCTTGCAGGGGGATTCCATTTTATTGTACTAAACTGATAACCTTTGCTGGTACGGTGACATGCAGAAACTGTGAGCTTTGCTTCACTAGTCACATGTGGAGCAACTGATAGGGCTTGCAAGGCTGCAGCTCCCAATCTCATATCCAAATCTATATCCGATAGAGCTATCTCGGCGAACTTCGAAAGAACTTCTCTACGGTTAGTTAGACAAGGTCTCCAATAACAAACGAATCTCATGCACACTTTCAAAATGACAATGGTGTCTCAATTAATATTTTTTTTAGTATTCTAATGAAATTTAGTGGAGCTGTTAATATCAAAGTTTATTAATAAGCTATTTGTGAACCGAGAAGAAAGCAATTATATAAAAAGAAAATTTTGGTATAATTTTTATAATATTTCTTCAGGTCAAAGAAATATTTTTGATTATTTCCTGTTCAGTTATTTGGTCTATTTTCTTATAGAAATCAATTTACAAAAATACCACTCTTTTTTACTATGATCTCCTCTTACAAACGATTTGTTCATTATTTGATTATTTTCAATGTATATTACAAGACATTCGTAGTTTATTACGTAACAACATTTTTAATTAAAACTTCATTAGTGTGTTGAGAGCAATGAGAAAGATTCACGCTATGAGCATTAGAAGGAACCATCCTTGCGTTCGTCAGGAGTGAATGTCAAATTAAATATGACTGAACGGTGTACTGAACTTCGTCTTCTTATGCGTTAGACTGGAAAGTTACCGCTCACCAAATAGGTTTAATAAACAAAATTTGAAGCTGGCAAAATTGACTTACGATACAAAATGACATTGATTAATGTAACATATTTTCTATTACTTTGACTCAAACAGACTGTGATGTCTTGTTTCCTTCTATTTTCCTTAATACTGATACAATGAAATTAATAGTTTGTTGTTACTATATTTTCGGCATGAGCCCCAAACCTAAAAAAGTGAGTTTATCGGTATTAAGTTTGGTGTAATGTCCAGCCTCTGCTGTCATTAATTTTTCGTCGCCTCTCCATGTATTTGTGAGACGTTTCGCCTAGCCGTTTTGTGATACGGCGGAGGTTGGAATTCCTGCCTGGCGTCATGCCGGCTGGGTTGCTTTGTTTCACGCAGGTATAGATGGCGCTCCCGGAGGCCGGGGGGTGCTAGTGCAGAAGCTGTAGCGTTCTGGTGGGTGAGATCCCGCACTGTACGCACGTGCGTGTGCGTGCGGGATTACCGGGTGGATCCCGGGAGAGTACGCACGTGTGTGTGCGTGTTAACAACGACGCCACGTTTTGTCACGGCATCTTTTCGCCGTGTTTGTGTTCTCCGTGTGGTGAACGTTGTGAGAAGCGCCTGTTTCGAAGGAAACAGATGGTCATTAGAGGAGACCGTACGGTCTGCAGCCACCGTCTCGACGAAACCGATAAGTGACGATTTAATTTGAGCCTATTTTGCCCAGTTTTCATGGCCCTGGAACAAATTTTGGACTGATCGGCGCTAGTCGGGAACAATTTAAGCATAAAAGTATTGCGCGCCCTAAAGCCACAAAAACAACAAAAAACAAATAAAAGTATTGCATTTACTGGCTGAGCCCATTTTTGATGAACTGTTAAAATAAACATGTATTTTTTCAGTGATATATTTTATCTACATATATACTATGCAATTCAAAAAATTGTGGGTGGCAGAAGGTGCTCAGCACCAAAGCTAATCTCTTTGTTGTGTATTCCAATCCCTAATGGTACGAGGGAAAAAAGAAACCATATAAGAATCATTGCTGCACCTTATTTGTCTAATCTTATCTTTCCTGTCATTCCGGCTCAAATAGGTTGGTGGGCAAAGTATTTCACTACACTCGTAAGTGAAAGTTGGAGTATACATGTTTACCAATAAGTTTAAACGAAACGTGCGTCGTCTATCTACCAGAGACTCCCAGCCTAGTCTACTAATCAGTTCTGTGATGCTTTCATAAGGACTTTAGCAAGCGGTCACGAATCGAGCGGCTCTTCTCTGTACTTTCTCTATACTTTCTATCAACCCCTTACGAAACGGGTCCCAAATGGCACAACAGTAGTCCAAATGTGGACGCACAAGAGATTTGTACGCTATCTCCTTCGTTTGTTCATTACAATTTTTCAAGATTCGACCTATGAATCGCAGCCTAGAATTAGCTCTACCTACTAACGAATTAATGTGTATGTCCCATTTCATGTTCCATTGTACTGTTACTCCCAAATATTTCATAGAATCAACCGTATCAATAACGGAATTGTTTAACTTGTATTTCTGAACAATTCGATTCTTTTTGTTAGTTATGCTCATTGTCTTGCACTTTTTACAATTTAGTGTAAGTTGCCACTCAGCGCACCATGCCAAAATAACATCCACATCACGCTGAATTTCTAAACAATCGGCCAAATTCCTTACTTCCCTATAAATAACCGCATCATCAGCAAACAAACTAAAAAGGCTTTTCACTTTGTCTCCAAGATCGTTTATTAAAATTAAGGAAAGAAGTGGTCCTATAACACTTCCTTGATGTACACCCGATGTAACATCTAGATTAGAAGAACTTTCTCCTTGAAAAACGACATACTGCGACCGACCAGTTAGAAAATCCATTATCCATTCACGAAGCTGATCCGATATACCGTACGCTCGAAGCTTCGCTAAAAGGCGGTTATGTGGCACAGAGCCAAAGACTTTCTGAAAATCTAAAAAAATTGCATCTACTTGTGAACCTGCATCAATAACTTTCATTACGTCGTGTGTAAATAGGGCCAGCTGTGTTTCACATGATCTTTTCTTCCGAAATCCTTGTTGATTTGTTGTAAGCAAATTATTTTCATCTAGAAAATTCATAATGTTTGAGTATATAATTGATATTTTTTAAAAAATCTTCATCCGAGTACCTTTATGCAATTACAGTATGTAAACTCAGTTTACATCCTATTCATGCAAACCAAAAATATTAAAAATACATTTTTATCATCTGAATATTGCATTTCATGCAGAGAGAGAAGGAGAATGTTTAAGGTCCTAAAGAGCCAAGACATTTCAATGGAGAGAAAAAAGTCTAATAAGTTTAAAGTTTTTTCTCTAAAAACGCTGGAACTACTATTCCAACGACCGTCGTTAACATGGAAAGTAATTTTCGAGGAAGTTGCTTCTATCAACGCTCACTTGAACCAAAAAGCGAACGTCTTTTAAGTGTTTCACTTTTCATTTCTTTCTGCAAGCGATAAATGAACATCCCGTTTCGAGCACTACTAAACAATTTCGATGTTGTTTAATACCATTCATTCCCGAGTTAGGCGCGAATTCACTGGAGTGAAGAATTAGATTATTTGGTGACAGGGGGTAAGTTACGACAATAATAATTATTGCGTAGGGTGACATTTTCCGCTTCTCGTACTCATCACAAGAAGTAACAGTGTCCAATCTTCCCTAAATGGAGCAGGGGACAGTGAAATTCCCAGCGTTGTTTCTTGCTGGAGTTACAAACTAAAATCGAATTAGTTGACCAAACAGCGCAAGCAGCTGCCGGGTCGAATTTGGCTGAAACTAGATCGCGCGAACTTTCACCTCCCGCCGTGCTAATCCTTGAGATTGCCTGCAAGTGCTGGAAGTTGCTAGCTTGTCACCCAGCCTCGTGAAGGTCTATTCACTTTCAAGTTTATATAATTCACAACGCCTGGCTTCATTCAGTGTCCCTATCGTCGACTGTATTGTTCTCGTCCATGAGGACTTCCGTAATGTAACCACTACCTTATCTATATTAATATGTAATGTAACATTTAAAACTACTGGTGTTCTATATATACAGAATGGCGCGGAGATTGGTGTTCAAATTTGAATAACTGGATAGGTTACTTAACACCTACCAGGATAACTACGCCACAGACTTACAGTGAATCGCGGAGTAATAATAACAATAATCTTAAAATTGTAAACATAGGAGCAACAGACATCTTAGAAAGAGACATCTTCAGACACAAAGTAGACAAATGGGAAGTTATAACTGAGCAACCAAAACAAAAACAATATCGTCCAAAGTAGTCGGAAGAACGCAAACAAGCTTTCTCACATAGAATGAAAGCCTACTGGAACAACAAGAAGAACTCAAAACTTCATTGGGTCATTTGCTTAACGTCTTCCATTTATTGGGAGAATTCACCAATAATAATAATAATACTAATAATATTACTATTATTATTAACTCCCAATTATGATCAGCGAGATTTTACGGTATGTAAGATATTAGTTTCTGTGTTTTTCTTTCGCTGTCTCTTAACTTTAAACTTCCATTATTTTACATTATTACTAGTTTTGGTAAATAAAGAGTCATATGAAACATAAAAAAAAACAATTCATTGTGAGAAACTGAATACACGAAACTTAAGAAATACCTGGCAGTTGCAGTTGCGATGATCACTTTTCTTTCGGTCTTACATAATAGATTTTGAAAATTCACCAAAAATAACAAATTAATACTTTGACTCATTGTTTTCTAAGCATTTATTCTAATTGAAGTTCTGTTAAGTAAAAGATCAATAGGAAAGATCTTAAAATATTTACGGAACTAATGTAGGAGAAAAATAAAAATAAAACAATTTCTCCTAAACTGTAAATCTTTCACCCTCTCACATAAAATAAGTCACGTTGCTTGTCGAAGCAGGAGGATGAACGGAGCACAAGATGAAACTGTTTTATTCCATCTAAAGAACATGAGGCAGGAGAAATAAACTCAAAAGTACCTCACATATCTCTTAACAGAAAAGATCTTGTGAATTAAAATAATATTTTTTCTAACTTTGTGTAGTCAAATGTTTATTTCCAATTACATCAAGATATCTGAGCTGTTAAAGGATTTTAATATAACTTGGCTGTTAACGGGGTTGGAAATAGAGCATATTAAAAGAAATAAACTTCTACACGATCGGAAGCAAGTACTAGCATATTTATGTTGCTCACCAACCAGGGAACATTATAATTTGTTTGACTGACAAACGTGAAGTAGAAGTGCTCTCAAGCTTACTACAGCGTATTTTTATTCAATTTCTTGCAGAAGAAAACACGAAATGAACGGGAATTGGTGAGGAAGGAACAACTACAAATGATTTAAAGCTTTCAAACATAGTGAAAAACAACTATACAAATTATTTTGTGTTAATTCTGAGTAAATAATAAATTACATTTCGAATTTTAACGCGTTTCGGGTTATTATCTACCTGCCACTCTCAAAATCTATGCAGCAAAATATACGTGAAACGCACTATTGTCTTTGAAATATTTTCTTCTGTGAATATTCCATTTTAAACTTACAAACAAGGTACAAAAAATACGATATTTAATTAAAATAAAGCAGTAAGTCTTACAGTTAAAGCTTCGTAAATTAAAAACATGTTATGCTTCAGGAATTAACATAATGACTTTGGAATAAGAAAGACAATTTGCAAGTTCGTAATTAATCTTATCTCAATTAAGCTTGTAACTAAATTTACGAAGAGTTGAAGATTACCAACGATCTCAAACGGAATGTAAATATAATCTTCCCACTTAAGATAGTATTCTTATTTGTATAATAACAATTAACAGAAAAGCAGAATGAGGAAAATGTTACAAACGTATTACCCTATCAAGAAACTTATAAACAGAAATCTGTTCATTTCAGTCATTAAAAGTAGAAAGAATGTTGGAGATGTACTTATGGAACACAGAAATTTATGGACGTTAAGCAATAACTTCGAGAAGGGCAGCAATAAGAAAAATATAAACTTTTCAATGTGGGAAGGAGGCTAACAAATTAAAAAAAGATGGTTAGTGAAACAAATTAGCACGTTTTGATTGTAATGAACGTCAAGATGTATTTTTAGATGGATCTTAGAGGTTGTCGGCTCAGTTATAAACAATAAGCTCCCCGTTAATTTGTTATCAAAGCATATAATGGCAGAGAAGATCTATGGAAAGATGCACATGAAGACGAGGACTGAGAACTTGGGTTTTAATGACTATGTGTTCATGAAGAGATTCGGACAGTTAAGGAAATAATGGATGGTTCCACCAAACACGGCAATAGACTAATACCTCAAATTATCGTCTTGGGACACATAAATATATGTTCTATGGCTGCAACAACTCTGCAGATAAGTGCATAAAAAAAAAAAAAATGTTCCATTGTAACGACCAAGCAATCAAAAAATTCTGCAAGTCTAACATACTGGCAGTGAGGCATTATGAATTCTATTTAAAATTTGTTAGTAAACTTGATGCAATTCTCATTTTATCGGCAATCAATAAGCGAATAAAACTGTTAATGGTAAAAAGTGTTTTTTTCGAGATTTGCATCAGGACTGGATTAAATGACTATAATCATGAATGAAAACAGTGTTATTGTACCCAACGCTATAAGAACCTATTAACCAACCCCTGACTATGTGTTCCTTCGACCAGAATATTCTTGAAATTATGAAGTTGTTCCTCTCTAATTAAACATGCATAACTTATGAAATTCATCAACTTAATTTTCAACTAATTATAGAGTAAACATACATAAATCTCAACTAGTTTATATCAGCAATTATTAGTGAAATTTCATTTTTATAAATATATATTTAATTAAACTCGTTCTAAAGATACCCTCTCACTAACATAAACAAAATATATTTCAGTAAATACACGGGAAAACTTTGACTCATTTGCCTTGCATCATGGCATTAACAAACTATTAAGTTCTCCAATTGTATTATTCTGCTTATAAAAAAAATACTTAAAATAGACAAACGGATTTTTTAGTTCATTACACCTGTAGAGCGTGAAGATAAGTGGTAAGTTTAATGTTAACATTGAAATAAGCAGCTATGAAACATGACTAAGTTATGTCATCTGTTTAAATTCATCTATTTTACCGTAACCTTCCTTGAATTTTAAGATACCACTTTAAAAACTTCATCGTTGCATCAAAGATATGTCAAGCTGTTTTTAAAAATGAGATTATGTTCTAAACACTGTTTGCCTGAAGTGGGATTAACGCTATAATATACACTCTTCTGGGCAGTATTATTGATGAACCTAATACATCACGAAAAACACGATTTTATAAGTAACTCTATTGAAACTCACTGAGGCGACAATAGACTAGGACTGAATGAATTATTGGGCGAACGCCAGGTAACACACCGACCGGTCGTAATTCACTTCTTAGAAGGAACATTCTACCTGCAGCTAACAAACCAGTTTACTTCAATTAGATTATACGTTCGCAAACGGAAAAGGGTGGAGGGGGGGGGGGGAAGCGCGAAGACATGTCAGAGGGTTCCCGGAGTGTGAAGTACCTTCACCGCTCGTGTTGACGATACTCTAGCCCTTCACCATCGAAAGTACTATGTCTCCCTCACCCCTTCTTAGGGTTGAAACCTTTATTCTAACATCGTATACTTAGTAATGTTCCTATAAGATTACATTGTTAATACTGAGACGTAGGAATTAATAAAATTGTGTGGAGATGGGGATTTTTTTTTTTTTTTTTTTTTTCGCCTGTGGCTTTACGATTTGTCGACGTCGAGGTCGTTAGAGGCGGGAAAGAACTGGAGACAAGGTACGGAAAAAGGAATTTGACGATGGCCTTCTGTAGGTAGCATCCCGACATTTGCCTGGAGTGATTTGAGAAAACCATGGTAAACCCAAATTTGGATGCCTAGATGGCGCTGGAGTCCTGCTGACTCATCCCTAATAAATACCATCATCTTTAAAAAAATTTACCTCAATTCAGGATCTGCTTCCATTCCCGATATACGTTGTGAATTAAATTCATCCTCAGGTAGGCAAAACAGAACGGTCTGTTTAAATCAGGTGACTACTGGTATCGCAGCTGAACTCAAAAGATTTGCTCAATTAATACGAGTCACGGCAAATCGATAAGGGCTGCAGCAAAGTTTCCCGTGGAAACGAGTCACGCTGGCTGGGATGAGGAATCTCGCCGCGCCAAGCTGAGTTGAGCCGAGATGGACCGAACTCTCATCAACTTGTCGAGCAGACTTCTGCTGGACGAGTCGGTTGGGACCTCGCGATCAGATAGGAGTCGGGACCAGACCAGGTCACCGTATCGAAGTCACTGCGCTTGGCCAGACGTGTTTTCTCCTTACTTACAATCCGTAATTCATTTTTATTTCGTTATTAATGGGTATTTCCATGTTAAAGTAGTCTACAAATATTTAGATTTTTATGTTTGCAGATTGATGCATTTTTTTTTACTTTGTTGGACTAGCACAAGCAATTGCGGTTTTTTTTTTTTTTTTTTTTTTTTTTTTTTTTTTTTTTTTTTTCCCAACATTTACGACATATGAACTGTAGAATAAAAATAGATGTTGAAAAAATATAATGATTTCATGGAAGGTTTGAAGAGTTTTTATGTGTTTGCGGTGGAATTTATTTATATAACTATGTACGTTTTCGCGGCGGCAAAACTTCTCGGGCGGCTTGAAACCCGAGAAGTTTTTATAAAGAATTTATTTATGTCTCAGAATAAAGTTTTCCTTTCCCTAGTGGCTTTTCAAACCTGCGGTGATTCCGTGTAAAAAAAAAAAAAAAAACTATTGTGACATTTGTTACCACTTCCATCAATTTTCAATATGACTATGTTACTAATGTCGTTTTAATTATACATGTTGTGTAAACGTTTGTAATTAGATGTATTAGTGGCTTCCATTAATGTGTTGTAGCTTTAGGGGTAGCATTAGTTTAGTCTGTAAGAATGTATATGCAATATACATGCAGTATCTTTGGTCCGGCGCTGTCGGTAAGTAGTGTTCGCGCGGTGAAATCCCTCACCGTGAGAGCGAGTCAAATGTTATTGTTAGACTGTGCAAGCAATAATAATTTTTCGGAGTAATGTAAAATGCAAATGTGTAATGTCGTGTTTGATTGAAAGAAGCATTAAATTTAACGTGTGTGATAAGAACAATGTATTTTATTTACTGATCCTCTTATATAAAATGATAATTTGGATGCTGCGTACGTCGTATATAGCTATTGGCTAGAGAATGGTCACGTGCCAGCCTTCCCTCGCCAATCAACAGCCACCATATTGCATTCGTTACTTGATGATGCTTTTTGTTTATTTACGACAAATAGATGCAGAAACTCATGTAAGGAGAATGGGGTTCGATGTTTATGTTATATTATCTGTATCAGTTATAAGAATTAGGTTAAAACATAACCCAAGAATTTTTTTTAGCAGAAGATAAGAAACAATGAAGTTGATTAAAATTTCCGAGAAAGTTTATTCGAAAGGTACGTAATCGCGAAATGTATCAGTCAAATAAATGACAGTTATCGGTTTTTGATATTATACTTTCCGTCATTTAAAGTAAAATGCATTTATTTGAATAAATCATAGCCAAATACTCCGATAACCTAACCACAGAATGGTACTCATATCACGAAAAATATCATTAAAAATGATCGTTATTCGTTTTTCGTTTTTCTTACAAGCTTTTCCAGAATAAATTCCTTGTACCACCAAAGATGATACCCGTCGTTATTCATACAGCATAATTCACTCTTAAATCAGTTTTACAAACCATTTTAACTGCTTTCATAAGCGCCATGTTACTAAAGGTGGTGCGGTGGAGTAGTTCCATATTTAACGTGCAGAATTGTGCCTGTACCAGGAATAAAACTGATATTACATGGATAGCGAACGTTTTTGGGATTCCATTTTTTTTTTTTTTTTAATTTCATTGATTCTCTACTTCCGTCGTCTTTAATTCAGTAGAAGTTACTACTCTATTGTTATGTGAACTGCAAATGAAATGTATAGAACAAAATCAAGTCCATTAGCATTATGTAATAAAAATTCCGTATAATTAAGTGCAAAAAAACGAACTGCTAGAATATTGAATTCAAACCGTCATTTCTCACGGCCTCAAAGCTAGTATAACAATAATACCTTCCGATTAATTCGTTGATATATTTCAGATGCTGTAGTGATATAAAAACCTAACGAACTGTCGACTCGCGAGTGTGAGAGGTGGTTATAGGGCCAAACCATCCAAAACACACCATACCTAAATTTAATGGGGAGTCCAATATATTATATAATTTCCTAAGCTCAATCACTCACTCAGTCACCTCGATAGCTATTGGCCGGAGAACGGTGTCACGTGTCAGCCTTCGCCACTAGAGATAACCTCGAATATCTTCTAATGCTATCTCCACAATTTAATAGCCAAGCAACTGTTACCAAATTAATTGCCACAATACATTCATTTTCTTTTCGCAGCAGTTCATGGTTTAAAAAATAACTTAACGATCGGAAAAAATCCTGGAACTACTTTTCAGTTACCTTGTTGCTAACGAAAGCTGCATAAAAAAAACCTTAAATTACTCATGATATCTGCTGTAACCAGGAATGCCAATTGTCATTCCGGCCTAGGCTAAATTTCAACTTAATTATACTTTCGCTAATGTTGTTGCTTGACCAAAGTTTATACATTACGATTTATTTACTTTTTTCGTATTTTACTGAACACTTTCGCTAATGGTCTTTGCTCGTGTTCGCTGTACCTGAGTTATTAGACTGTTTAAAGAGGACATCAGAGCAAATATGTTACCGAAACGAGTATTCTGGTAATATATTTCTTCAGAGTGTCTCATCTGTTTAATAATCTGGAATCTGCATAATGTTCTCTGGCCGTTATAAACACTACGACCGAAGATTACATTATGAATGCCCAACCTCAATAAAAATCAACGTTATGCTTTCAAAGCAAATTATTCAAATTTTGCGGAGTGATCTTTGACGGTAAAATACAAGTTTGTATTTCAGCAAGTTCGAGTGTACGAAATTTGAAAGAATTATACGATAACGCGATCGTCAATGTTCGCGTTAAATACCTACGTCTGTTAATACTTCTGAGTTCTTCAAGCTCAAGAAATTTTATTCGCCTTAAGGATGGAACACAGTTCAGGTTCGTATTTGGTCAGATCAGTCAACCTGTCACAATCTTTAACCCAAAAAAGTGGAACTATTTTAATCCCGCGACGATACGCAAAAAACGATCATAGCCTTACACTAGTTACGTTAATAAAGTCATTAATTTACGACGGATGTATTGATACAAGAAATTAGAAATTGGCACAATCTACCAGGATCCACATTTAAAGAGGGACAGTACCGAAAATAGTATATAGCGACGACGAGAAAATAACAATGAGATTAATTTATGGTAATTCAGACTCTTTATGCGTCCAAATTATGTGATAATTACGAGGGCAGGACGAAATGAAATGCACACATGCTTGTGGAACACGAATAAAAACGAGTAGCAAGTTAGGGAAAAAAGTATGTTAAAGCACAATTCTTAAGCTTCAAAATAATATAGTTATTTTTCAACATACTCACCGTTAAGGATAACAGATTTCTCCCAACGTCAACAAGTTTTTTTTATACTGTCACTGAAAAATTCTTTCGATTTTTTTTTTGAATCCACGATTTGACAGTTTCCTTCACTTTATCGTCCGAGGTGTAATTATGACCCTTGACGTCTCTCTTGAGTAGAGGAAGAAATTAAATATCGCAAGGAGCAAGACCGGGAAAGTAAGGAGAGGGTGAATTTGGTTCAAACTTCAGGTTTGGCAAAGCTTCTTCATGTCGCGAGAGTATTGGCGCCAGGCTTCATCTAACACAACAAACTCTTAGTTGGAGTTGTTTTAGAGTTTGTATCCAAAGAGGCGAATTTACCTTTGCCCCTCGTTCCAGAAAATCGGTCACATAAAATCGGTGAGCATCCCAAAATAAGATCAAAAGATTTTTTTTTTTTTTTTAATGCAGATGCTCGTGTTTTGAACTTGTTTACCTGGGGAGAAAACGGATGTCGATATTCTGCGCTCCATGTTTTCTATTCCAGGTGGTAATGATGGACCCATGACTCGTCCCCCGTCACAATATTCAGAAGAAGGTCGTCTCCTTCGACACGGTAACGCTGCAAAAGTTGCTCACAGCATTCCAATCAACGTTTTTTCTCGTCTGTGAGACGGCGTGGTGCCCATCGTGCACAGATTTGACGGCACCCCAATTGTTCAGTAATGAAGCCAACACTTTTCTGGTTTGCGATACGCTTTTGAGTAATTTCGCCGGTCATTTGGAATCTAATCGACAACGAGTTTGCGATGTTTATCGGCTGTGGCAGTGATTTGATCAACAATTATGGCTTTTCCAGGTTCGCAATCATCGATTTACACTGGACCTGTCAACTGCATCGCCACCATACACAGCCTTTAAACGACGATGAATCTCAGTGGAAGTCATTTTTTCAGCAGTTAAAAATTCGATAAAAGCAAGCTGTTTAATTCGCGTTCACATTGCCCTAGAGCACGTCCCTATACTCCCGCTTCTCAAAATACGCTGGACGAATTCAACGACTTCAAACCTGCGCATGCGCATAGAGGGAGAATGTTACTTCCACATGCCACCGGGCGCTCTTATGAATCTTATATCGTTCGTGCTCTACATTCTTGGGTGCATTCCTTCTTAGCCTACCCTTGTAGTTGACAGCCAGTAACTGATACTACAGAAGCCATTGGTCGCACGTGATTTTCATACAGCACGCTGTGAACGAATACCATACAGCCCTACTGTTGTTGGCGATAGCTGAGACCTCATATCATGAAAACTGGAATTTTTTGTGTGACCAAGCTGCAATAAGTAAAAAGTGAGCGGTATACCTGGCAGTAATATACAGACCAAAGTACATTGCGTGCAACACCTAACTTATGAGATATCTTGACTCAAGCTCGGGAGCCATTTCAGTAATGAACACAGCAGCCTTGGGCACAGAAACGTGTGAACAGTCACGTCCGATCCTGCGATTATAGAAAGTGGTTTCTTTATGGAGCGTCCATAAACCACGTTGCTCAATTTTGGCCTCCTGTCAACCCCTCTCCCCCATGTCGTCCTAGTGGCTTTTGTCTGTACCCCCCCTCACACCCCACGTAGCACGTAGCTTTTTTCCCTGTTGATTCTAGAAGACATTTTCTACTGTTTTTCTCTTTTCAAACTATCTAAATTACATATAGAGATAATTAAATGACTGAAGTAAATATTTACATGCTGTTGTGTGTTATGAACCACATTTTAACTGTGACAAATAATATGAATGAAAATCTACGTGTCCTGGCTTGGCTCGGGACCCCTCCAACCCCCCCCCCCCTCCCCCACTAAGCCCAGCGTAGCTTTCCAGCCAACCCCTCCCCCTCTAGACTGAGCCACGTAGTTTTTGGATGCTCCCTTAACACTGACTTGAATGATGAGCAATAAAATTCTACTCTAGAAATTTCATGTAGGAAGTGTTCACAAAAGCAGAAACCGCAGCACCAGACGTTAAGTTAAAAAAAAATATTTCGTGAAAAAATTGTAATACTAATCACCCGATGAATGGAAAGAAGCTTGTGAGAGAGACCTTGGTAACGTTGTGCGCAATTAGCCATCCTGGATTGCTTTAACAACAAACTTATAGGGAACCTATTTTTTTGTTTTGTTTTGTTCTCATGATTTACCGCATACGAGCCTATGTTTGAGCAATTCCTTCGTTGGTTGCTCAGTCCCTTTTTCGAGGACTATTGAAAAAATACGAAATCATAGAGGGACGACGCAATGGGAGGGTCATTCCGGACTCAGTCGTCGACTCTGCAAGTTGGTTTCTCGGTCAGGCCTCGCATTCGCGAGGATACCGGTTCGAATCCCCGTCCGGGCATTGTGACATATGGTCGCTTCCTGATGCACCACTTTTACCTGGTATAAGTAAAGGTTAAGAAATTATTTTTTCCCTATGTGTATTAATTATTGTACAGAGACAACTAATAAATTTTGTATATTTTGTTGTAGAATTGAATGTATGGAGTTTACACAGACGGTATATTGTATGTGACTGGGGTAATATTAATATCTTAGTTTAAGTATTGGTTTAGTATCTTTGTTTTTTTTTTCTCCTATGTGAGTTTTAGTAGAGGGAGTGAGAAGGTATTGTTGTATGAAATGTAAATGTGCATGTTGTAGTAATTACTGTTGCAATGAACTTCATATGCGATTAAAAGTCGTTATAACGCATATTCGTGTCGTGAACTGATTTCTAAAAATAAGAAATTAGCACGTTATTGACTCAGTGATGATATTATATTTTCTCGCCAGCACGCAATGGCTGTGCTTTTGATTGTATGAAATATCTGCAGGCATCTATGTGTAACGAGGCTGTTTCTCAGGGCTAGGTCTCAAAGAACACGCCTTTCCTCGTTGTACTGTGTAGAATTCTGAGGAAAGCATACTAAGGGAGGGCAGATATTTCGCCGTTGGCGTTCATCCTGCCAGTGCGTATAACTAGCGTACGAAAAAAAGATCCAACAGACTCACAAGTAATAAAATAAGTTAGAGAACGATGAAAGAAGGTGAGGAGGTTACAGCATACAGATTTGGGTTTTCCATGGTTTCCCCAAATCACTCCAGGCGAATGCCGGGATGCTTCCTTCAAAAAGGCCATGGCCGAATTCCTTCCCGTTCCTTGTCCCCAGTACCATTCCGCCTATATTGACTTCAACGTCGACGAGGCGTAAAGCCAAAAGTAAAAAAAAAAAAAAAAAAAAAAACAACGTTGGTTTCTTTTCGTTACGCGGAGAACAAGCTATCAGCTGGAGATTACGCCGGTTTCTGCCTTCGGCTACCTGGCCGCGACGAATCGATGACAGCGAGCGCTCCCTGCAACGAGAAGGCTTCCCGTTGGCTTTTCCAGTTGATAACGGTTATGCGATAATATTCAATCGAGAAAACTCTTTTCCCTTCAAACGACAGAATTGTCAAAATTCTCTTTGATTAACAAATATGCCAGAAATAAATTATAATGCTCTACCGACACTTATTAATACAGACAAGAATAAATTTTGTTTATTTGATGTCACTAAATAAATTTTTTGGTTTGTTCAAATTAAAATAAATATAGTCATAAGATATTATTTATCAATTACATTAAATGAGATGATAATGATTAAATGGGATTTTCTTCTTCTTCCAAGGACATTTATCCTATCATATGAATTTTCATGTTAACAATAATTACTTTACTCCACCAACGCCAGAAATGCTGTCAACTTAATCCCATTTGGGAATGCAATGATACGAAGGACTAATGCCTTCGAATATCTTGGACAATGGATAATTCCGGGTGTCAACGACGACTTAGCCATGAATAGCAGATGCGCCAGACTGGATAAAACATAGAACATTTGTAAGAGCATGTATGGATCTAAATCCCTCTTCCTTAACCTCAAACTCAGTCCCTATAATACTGTAGTTCGACCATCACTACTATATACATCAGAGAGCTTGAACATGGTTAGAAAGGGCAACTCAGAAAACTGGAACTGAAGGAACGTAAAATTTTGAGAATCATGGGTCCTGTCAAAGAAGAAGGAAAATACAGACTCAAGCATAATAAGGATCTATACCAACAACACTGGAAAGCGTTACAACAGCCATGTGAAAAAGGTCACATAGTTCGGACTCACTTCCAAAATCCTTAACACTGACTCTAGAGGGGAAACGAGTAATGCAAAATGGACAAGGAAAGTAAGAAAAGATCTCGATCAACTGGAAATTGACCCCAATGAAATTGACAACAGCGGTAAGTACAGGACATTGATTAAAGCATCCGATTCGCTCCAGAAACTAACAGCAATAAACACTGCGCTCCGGATATGGATTGAAATGGAACCAAGAAAGAAAAAACAACCAGAGCGCAATGATGAAAGACTATTGGACCAAAACGAAAGTTCACCAGAGTTATGAACCACTTGGTCAGTAGAGGCGAAACGAAAAAGAAGAACATTAAGAAAGAATTTTTTGATTAACATTAATTATGACAAAAAATTAAAATACCTACGGTGTAAAATGAGGACTCACTACTGTAAGGAATACCTAATGTTCCTAAACTTCGCAACTCACCAAATAGAATAGTTACTCAACTTTACAATAAATATGGCCACAATGCTTTGGTAGCTTCAGAGAACTACCATAAAATAAATAAATGAATCAAAATATTCATTTTCAACTAAAGAAGCTAGTTCTTCAGTGGAACCTCTGAAGCAAATGCTGTACATAAAGAGAGTACCAAAAATTACAAGTACATGTTGTAAATCTTGTATAAATTTGATTGTCACTAAAAATGTGTACTCTCCACAAATAAAAACCTTGTAGACTATCTCTTTTGTACTTACGCAATAGCAATTCAGTCATAATTTTCTTTCGATCTTCTTGTCCGGAATATATTTGTAAATAAAACAAATTTAAGGTTTCCTTTCAAATCAGACTTTTCGTTTCGCAAACGGTATTTTTTACAAGCAGTAGATTTACAATATCGAATCGTTCTAGAAACTGGAATAATTGTATTTTCTTAAATCTGTGTCATTTCTTTTTCTACTACCTTTAAGGATTAAGTCACCTTTTCCGGTCAGCTATGTCAAACCATCTTCTCAGTGTCTTTCTGAGAAATATGTTTCCTCTTGGTATATGTGAAAGCATTCTTTTGAGAAGTCTGCTATTTTTTCCCCACCATTATTTAGATATTCAAAAATCTTATCGCTCAGAGATAAAATACGAATTCTAATGTCTTCAATTCGTATTTTTTCTTGTCGAACACCTGCAGTTACATTCCATAAACATTTTATTTCTGAAGAATGCGCTGTATTTCGATATATATATATATTTTTAATTTCTGCAAAATAAAAAATCATGGGTACTGTACCAGGGATTTTATTATAACTACTACTGTAAGCCCGTGATCATTTTTGCGTATCGTCACGGATCTAGAATAATTACAGTTTTTAGGGTCAAAGATTATGTATGACAGGTTGACCTTATTTGGCCAAATACGAACTTGACATTTGCTTCTCCCTTAGGTTGAATAAAATCTCTTGAGCTTGAAGAACTCAGAAGTATTAAATACAGACAGAGACGATCGCGTTATCGTAAAAGTTCACTTTGCAAAATTTGAATAATTTCTGTTTAAAGGGAAAGCTTCACGTTGTTTTTAATTAAGGCTGATTAAACATTCATTATGTAATCTTTGGTCTTAGTGTCCGTAACGGGCAGATAACTTAATACAGATTGCAGATTATCAAATAGTTAAGATACTCCGTAGAAATTAATTGCCAGAATACTCGATTCGGTAACATATTTGGTCTGATATCCATTTTAAATAAACTAATAGCTCACGTACAGCGAACATGAACAAAGACTTTTAACGAAAGTAGTCAGTAAAATACGTAAAAAGCTAATAAACCGTAATGTAAAAACTTCGATCAAGCAGTAACATTAGTGAATGTTATAATTCAATTGAAATTTAGTCAAGGTAGGAATGACAATTAGTATTCGTAGTTTCAGCAAAGACCATGAGTAATTTAAATTTCTGAATTTTTTTATATTGCTTTCATTAATGACATGTTACTGAAAAACATTTCCACGTCTCTTCAGCCGTAAAGTTTATCGACTTTTTTTAACTATGAAATGCAAATTTAATGAATAAATTATGGCAATTAATTTCGTAGCTTTCGTAGCAGTGGCTTAGCTATTAAATTGTGCACATAACCTCGAATTTCGTATAATAATGTCTCTCGTCAATAATAATTTGCGATGCATTACCTTTCTCCAGCCAATAGCTATCGCGGTGAGTGAGTGAGCTTAGGAAATTATATAGTAGATTGCAGGGCCGGCGCTAGGAATTTCTGGCCCCGGGTAAAATGGGCGACTTTTTTTTTTAGCTCTATAAACTAGCCGGGCGACAGTAGGCGGATTCTTGGCTTCGAGGCCTGGAGGCCCCTGCAGCCGGTAATCGGGGCCCCCCATCAGCCGATCGGGGCCCCCCATCAGCCGGCGGGTCCGGGTACATTTGACCCGCTTACCCCCCCCCCCCCATAACGCCGGCCCTGGTAGATTGTTCGATAGCGACAATATTTACTCTGGTCGAGGCATCATTCGCGCGACCCCATTTCACCTGGGAATGTTAACAACGGCGATTTTCTAAAATTTTTATCTCTACTGTAGGATATTAAATCGACTTAGCTCGCAAAATCTCGTTATTCTCTCCTTCCATGTCTTTCACGCTGGACTTTACTAACTTTTTTAAATTCCCTAGCCACCTTCTTATGATCGACACTTGATAATCTTCTTTAAAAGATTCCTCAGTTCCCTAATTTGTCACTTATACCGACGTTCAGTAACCTCCTTCTTCACTAACACGTTTAAAGAAAATACTATCCTTTAGCATTATTTATTGCAACACACTATAATACTGAAAAGACTTTGTACTTGACTGTTCCCCTCTCTTTAATTTTTAGGCCTATATATACCTTTTCCACTGTAAACATGCAATGGTTGCATCTAGCTCACAATTCTGTTTCTCATCAATTACAAGTGAAAAAATTACAGTATATTCCGTCACGATTTTCTATTTATAGAGAAACGTCTCCACCTTCGCAGCATAAGTCGAAAAATACATAGTAATTTACCATTTAGTAACCCCTCGAGGCATTACAAACACATTATTTACTAGCTGTTACCCGCGGTTTCGTACGCGTGGACTTAAGAATTTCATTAGCAGAACAGTATATAGAAAGCTGTTAGTAACGTAAGATTGGTTCCAAATAACACCGAGTCGGCATAATATGACAGGAAACCCATAACTATATCATTCTATAGTCAAAGCTGTGTCATGAAGAGAATCATTTCGAACATATTTACCGAGCGTGGCGGTGTAACGGATAGCGTTCTCGCCTCGCATTCGGGAGGACGGCGGTTCGATCCCCGTCCGGGCATCCAGATTTGGGTTTTCCATGGTTTCCCAAATCACTCCAGGCAAATGCCGGGATGCTTCCTTCAAAAGGCCATGGCCGAATTCCTTCCCATTCCTTGCCCCCATCCTTGCCCCCCATCCTTTCCCGTCTCTAAAGACCTCGATGTTGAGAGACGTAAATACAATAAAAAATCGAACATATTTAAAAACAGAAAAACAAATGAAGGTGCGGGGATGTAGGGGAGTCGAACTGAGGGCAGCTTTATTTCACCTTGGTCTTTTCTTCTTTCTTCAGTATGAGTATCAGATACTTGAGTTCTAATAACTTTAGCTCTTCGAGAGCTACACCTTAGGCCAGGTTTACGTCCGCAAGGCAGAACACAAAGTTAACTTTATGCAGACAAAAAGTTATACTACAGTGCAGAGCAAATCACATCTAAACTAAATAATAAGTTTTGTCTCTAGACGAAAGTTACTAACAAATCATACACTAATTGATTGCACGAGAAGCACAGGTTGAGCAACCGACGTTACGTTACAGACTAACACACATATCCGCCTGTCTGTCACCATTCGATAAGTTCCCAAAATTTCGTGAGTAAGATTGTTCTTCATACGGAAAATGTATTGTAAATGGCCGGCTTGTACCTCCTGTGCCGAACCTTACATTGACAAGTGGCCTGAGTGGATTGGGGTGGGGGGTGTTAAGGTTCTTTGGTGGTTTTAATTTACTGCATTAATTAAAAGTCCACCAAAAAACAAGGTTATGTGAAGATGTTCGTTTATTTTGAACAAATCAAAACAAGTCAGCGACATTCACAAGCATAGTTGTTACAATCCAAAGATGCAATACTGACTTGCATGAATGTCTCTGTAACACTGAATGAATACTTAATGCAAACTGACTTCTCTGTGCAGGCGATCTGTTTATATAGAGTCTATCGAAATTACGAGAATTCTTCAAAGGCATCCGCCCGATATTTCTCGATCATTAACAATCACTCAAACATATTAAAAACAATCGGAATTGATACAAAATTAATTAATAACATTACAAAATGATTAGAAATGGTAATTAGAGATACTTGAATACAAAATTATTTACAGAAATCCTTTCAAACGGTAGAAAATCGTCCTGTAGACATCGTAAATTACAGTAATACATGGAAATACAAACTTTTAAGAAATACTCTTGCACCATTCGGTTATTAAACATATTAAATGGACTTTAAATACTTTTCTTACATAAAATAAAGTCTATATACACTGATTTACCAGAATTTACAAAATAACATATCAAATCACTTTCAAGCAAACTTTGGCTCACTACAAATATTTCACACAGTCCAATACTATCCAAAATACAGGTATTATGGCTGTTACAACCCCTCCCCAGGATTCACTTAATTTTACACAGATAAAATTGATTGAATCCGTCATGAATCTAAGCAGGTTGAATGTACACATAATGCAGACACGAACAGATTACAATCAATCAACCATAATGACTTTTACAATGAACAAATACAATTCTTCATCACATACAACATCTGCACATAGTCCATGACACTGATTTTGTTTACAATAATTGTCTTTTCTCAGATCCAATTATTTTATCATTTACTGTTTTTACACAACAAACGTCCAATGCCATCACATTAAGTTACAATTATTTTCACTCCAAATTACACACTTGATGTCTGCTTGTTTATGACAACAGTCTATTTACATTTTACAGCTGATAATTTGTCACCAAAATGTAGAAAGTCACAACATCATGAAAATCAAAAGTCTCCACACAAAACTGTCACAAATTATACATTGAAATGCCTACATCTGCATCTGAGCTTAAGTACTCACACAAACTATTTACATGCATCAATTCAAAAACTTATTTACAAAATTAGGTATTTACACATACAGTGGCTCATTTCATAAGTGATCACTTATTCATAAAAGGGTTTTAGGGCTTCAACATTATACACACCCTTACATTTACCACTCTCAGGGTCAATTAGCTCATAAGAGTTTTTCCTTGGTATAAACTCTATCCTGAAAGGGCCTTCAAACAAACGGTTTAAACTTACGAGTCTCTTGTCGCAAAGCTGACGACTTACTATGAACTTCAACTAACACCAAATCACCCACTTTATATTCTATACACTTCTGACCTTCATCATGCCTTTTCTTTCTCCTTGTTGCCTTTTCCTTTAAATTTTTAAGAGCTAAAGCTACCTTTTCCTCATAGTTGAAATTCTTTCTATTTGGAAAACTAACACATTCTCGAATTAATCGGTTAGCCGGTTTCTTAAACATCAGCTCAATGGGTGGTATTTCAGTTGTATCACTAGGTATAGAGTTAATTACATTTTCAAAATTTTCTACTTCACATGCCCACTTACTGTGTTGGTCTGTACAATATGTCCTAAACCAACGTCCTATTTCCCTCATTAGGCGTTCTACGGGATTTCCTGCTGGATGATAAGCAGAAGTATGTATAACCTCTATTCCTTCTTGTTCAAGTTTTTCTGTCCACACTTTACTAGTGAATTGCGGGGCATTGTCCGAAAGCACCCTCTTAGGTTTACCTACCTTTTGACAATATTCATCAATCACTTTTCTAACCAAAATTTTAGCCGTAGACTTCTTTACAGGGTAAAGTTTAACGAATTTGGAAAAAAACATCAAATAAAACTAAAACTTGGGTCACCCCTCCCCGAGACATGGGTAGCGGGCCAAGAACATCAGCAGAAACTAATTCCCAATAACACTACTTGGGATGATATTTTGCATTTTCCCTACTCGTTTAACACTATCTATTTTAGATCTTTGACACACTTGACAAGATTTTAATAGCTTCGAAATCTTCCTTCTCATATTATAGAAATATGTATCTTCCCTTAACACTCGGTAAAACTTGGATGGCCCATAATGCCCATAACTATAGTGGTGATGCCAAACAATTTTTTCAACCAAACTTTCTGGAAGCCATAACTTCCAATCATCCTCATCTTCACTAGTCCTTCTAAACAATACTTCCCATGCAAAGTATAATATTTCTGAAGCTTATCTCTGTGTTCTGGGCTATCAAGATTAGTTTTTTACTTCTACTATAGCTACATCTTTGTCCTGTTCGTCTTTGATTTGTCGCAAGGAACACTTAACCTCAGTTTCATACGGTACTCCTTTTAGATAAGCAATTCTAACCTCAGTCTGTGGTCCTAGACATCGCTTTTCAGAATCTAGACCTAACGGTAGACGTGACAAAGCATCTGCAACTTGATTTTACTAGCAGGTCTATACCGAATCTCTAAATTATATTCCTGCAGAACCAATGCCCAACGGGTTAACCGACTGTGGACTAACTTACATTCTAACAAAAATGAAAGAGCCTTATGGTCTGTATATACAATAATTTTTCTACCTAACAGTAGGTACCTAAACTTAGTCAAACCCCACAAAATAGATAAGGCCTCACTTTCCGTAATTGTGTATCTAGTTTCAGCTGGTTGTAGTTTTCTACTGGCAAAGGCAATAGTCCTAAAATCCGGTTCTCCATTGATTTCCACTTCCTGGAAGACATGAACTCCTAAACCATAGTCAGAACTATCTGCGGCAAGGCAAAAATCTAGATCCCAATCTGGATAATAGAGGATATTGGAATTACATAAGTCATCTTTGATTTTTTGAAAATCTCTTTCACATTCTGATGACCACACCCACCTGACACTTTTTTTTACCAAATCTCTTAAGGCTGGACTATTTAAAGCTTGTCCCGGAAGAAATCTCCTATAGTATTCACACAATCCAAAGAAACTCTGTAGTTGTTTCTTATCTCTAGGTCGGGGAAAATTCTTAATGGCATTTATTTTATCATTACTAGGCAAGATCCCCTGTGGTGTAATACGATGGCCCAAAATTCAACCTCTTTTTGCAAAAATGTACATTTCTTTAACTTAATCGTCATACCCCCCTTTCTCAATGCTTCTAAAAACTTTTCTAAGTAGCACCCAATGTTCCTCAAGTGTTTCTGACATTATAAGAATATCATCTACGTATATCTCTACTTGTTCAAGCAATTCCTTTCCTAACACACTATCTAAAGCACGAATAAAGGTAGCCACAGAAATATTTAACCAAATGGTAACACTCGAAAGTTATAACAACGGCCATCAAATAGAAAGGCAGTTTTCCGGGATTCTCTGAAAGCGGGGACTTGCCAATAGGACGCAGTCAGATCGATAGACGAAATTATCTTTTACCTTTAAACCTGTGCAACAACTCACTGATAGGTGGAGGATGATCCCGTTCTGTTACTAAATGCTTGTTTAATGTGCGAGCATCTAGCACTAGTCGCACAGAATTGTCCGGTTTTATTACCACAACCAAGGGATTATTGTAAGGACTCCTTGACCTCTCTATTACTCCCCACTCTAGCATTCGGTTTATCTCCTTATTCACTTCATCTCTTTTGGTCAAAGGGATTGGATATGGCTTAATAAAGAAAGGCTCTTCAGACTTTACAGTAAGCTTGCACTCATAATTTTTTATCAGACCTGGTTTGTCAGAAAATACGTCCCTATATTCTTCAATTAGACATTTCAGCGTTTCTTGTTGGTCTGTTGGTAATAGTTTCATACTGTTTGGGTAATTAATAACGTTTCCTTCACTCATCTCCTGACCTTCAATCAGACTATTTATCTCATTACTCTGCATTAACACATTTACACAAATCTGTGGTAATAGTTCGTCACAAACTCTAGCTACACCAGCATCCTTATATTTAACTCTCACATGATCTACTTCTTGTATGCCTTTCCAAACAGTTTTCTCAAAATCAACCCAGTATTCCCCACTGTCTAATTTAATCCGTAAGTTACCTTCTCCACAGTCTACCAAAGCCTTTACTTTTGTAAGCCAATCCATGCCTAAAATGCAATTTAAATTCAACTTAGGGACTACATACATGGGTATTTCTACATTTACAGTTCCCATACAACCTTCCATCAACATTTCCTGCTTAATTCTCTTACTACGAGAACCAGTAGCAGTAATAACTGTCATACTACTAACGGGTAACACTTCAATTTGATTGGTGCTTTCAATTTCATTAAATAATCCCTCAGCAAGGCAAGAAACCTGTGACCCAGTGTCAATAAGAGCATCTATTTGTTTATTAAAAGCATTAATTTGCACTATGGGAAACTTTATCTAAAACTTCATTCTTACCCTCCACCTCTTCCAATAAATCTTCTCGGGGATTATTCATAAAGATGGTATTAACTCCATAGCAGTTGGTACCTGGACCCACATTCTTTTCCACCACTGCGGGGCCCATAACAGGGGTGGTCTTTAGTTTGCCTGCCCCCCATGCTGCCTTTCCCTTTCAGGTTGAGGGTTCTGTTCTCTCACTCCCCCATTATCATTCCTTCTTGCATAATTATTACGATCCCGTCCCCTCGATCTAGCATCCCTTGACCATTACCCCTTCTAGGGGGACTCCTGCTGCCCCTCCTATGGTGTTGATGGTGGTAATGTTGTTCATTGAATGACTCATGGGCATCCAAGCGTCTTAACAATTCTGAAACTCTATCCACATTTACTACATCCAAAGTGGCAATTAAATTTCTTGTTTGCTGAGGTAGCCTAGCTCCTATCAAATCAATAAATTCCTCCTCTCCATAAGGATGGTCTAGGTACTTACAACGGATCCAACATTTATGAAAAAAGTCATGTTGAGTTTCCCTACCAGGTTTATACGGCCTACCAGTCATCAACTCCCTCTTTTCTTGAATTTGCCTGCTTGTCGACCAAAAATGTTTCAAAAAGTTTTCTTTAAACAGCTTGTAGTCAGTCACTTCCCTAGCTTGTCTATCACCCCATGCCTAGCATAAGATTTTAGATGTTTACCCACAAGTGCAATTTTCTTACTATCGGGTAATAAAATTAAAATAATCTGATCTTTCAAAATTATCTATAAATTCAATAGGGTGAAGCCTCCCACTATCATCATAAAATTCAAATTCTTCCTTAATATCAGCACTGATAACTGGACTACCTGCTAAGGGAATCTGACTTAACTGAACCTGTAGCCCAGTAACCCTTTTTTTCCAACTGATTTACATTTCTTTCTAATCCATGCGCTAACTGTTCCTGTTGCTGCACCAATGTATTAATATTTAATCCCACCTCTTGTCTCAACTCATTAACCTTAACATCATTAGCTTGGAACAAAGCAACATATTCCTCCTTCATCTTATCACAATTTTCACTGACTTCCTTCACCTCTTTATAAATCAAATTTTCACATTCAGCCTTATTCTGTTCACAAAATTTTGTAACTTTCTCAAATTTCTCCTGACATTCTGTTACTACCTTCCCCAATTTAGAATCTAAATTGTTAATATCTTCTTTGAATTGAGAGCTAAAAACCCTGAAATTGCTCTGTGATTTTAACATCAAAACATTTAGTCAAATCAGAGAATGTTTTATCATTGCTTTGTTGCAGTTGAGAAAACTTATCATTAATTTCAGAAAATTTGCTGTCAAGATTTAACTCATTTTTAAATTCAGAAAATTTGCTATCGAATCTGGCTACAAAAGACTCTAGAATTGCTTGCAGGTTCTGATTATCAGCCATTTTTAGTAATTAGCAAAACAATATAAAAAACAAAATTAAGGAAAATTAAAATCTTGCCAATCTGCCACACATTAACATGCAAAATAAATCACTTGAATATTCAATGCCGTACTTACAGTTATTCCTCACTTTTGTATCACATTAAAATTTCACTTAGAAGCACTTAATTGATCATTAAACACCACACTGACTTCAAACACTTAACCACACTTTTCACAATTTACTGTAGGAAGACGATTTTGAGGCCGAAGGAAATCCACTCGACGTCGGAAGATTACAGCCGATTGCCGATGAAAAATCTCCGCCTTAGGCCGTCAAATCCGTGTCGTCGCCGGTCGAAATTTCCTCTCAGGTTTATCGCCGATAATCCGTCGCAATTTTCTGCAGATTCTTTTTAGAAGATAAACATCCCACAGATGTTTAAGAACTTCTCGTCATGTCAACGGTCGCCATGTTAAGGTTCTTTGGTGGTTTTAATTTACTGCATTAATTAAAAGTCCACCAAAAAACAAGGTTATGTAAAGATGTTCGTTTATTTTGAACAAATCAAAACAAGTCAGCGACATTCACAAGCATAGTTGTTACAATCCAAAGATGCAATACTGACTTGCATGAATGTCTCTGTAACACTGAATGAATACTTAATGCAAACTGACTTCTCTGTGCAGGCGATCTGTTTATATAGAGTCTATCGAAATTACGAGAATTCTTCAAAGGCATCCGCCCGATATTTCTCGATCATTAACAATCACTCAAACAATCAAACATATTAAAAACAATCGGAATTGATACAAAATTAATTAATAACATTACAAAATGATTAGAAATGGTAATTAGAGATACTTGAATACAAAATTATTTACAGAAATCCTTTCAAACGGTAGAAAATCGTCCTGTAGACATCGTAAATTACAGTAATACATGGAAATACAAACTTTTAAGAAATACTCTTGCACCATTCGGTTATTAAACATATTAAATGGACTTTAAATACTTTTCTTACATAAAATAAAGTCTATATACACTGATTTACCAGAATTTACAAAATAAACATATCAAATCACTTTCAAGCAAACTTTGGCTCACTACAAATATTTCACACAGTCCAATACTATCCAAAATACAGGTATTATGGCTGTTAAAGGGGGGGGGGTGAATTTGTGGGCTTTTGGTGTAAACAGACTTTAGGGTGGATGTTTACTGACCTTCGGGACATTTACTAAGTCTTCTATTCCTCTTGAGCTGTCTTCTCTCTTGAGATGTCTTCTGTCTTCTGATCTAAGCAAAGACTTGTGGGCTATAGTAAGATGTTAATTGATGTTAATTGTCAGGAATCATGACACCACTCCATTAGTTACGGTTGGGGAACCGATTAGGCAGGGAAAGGCCAGAGCAAAATGATAACCTAGCTGAGAATCTACCTAATAAATAATGTAGGCGACTATCGTATTTAGAGTCCCTTTTATTAACCACTGAAGACTGTATAATACAGTTGAGAGCGCGATCTATAAGGATAACTCCAGATAGCCTCTACAAATAATAATTATTGACTGAGCCGCATCTCGGCTGCGAAAATTGACTGTTAGAGAATGTTAACTTCCTGACTGAATGGCGAATTGACACGATCGATGCATGGTGGCGAGGCAAGCTAACGAGACACGGCCTAGCTAAGAATTAGCCCATATTGACTGGTTGGTGATGAGCGACAAAGTGAGAGCGAGTTTGGCTCGCTATGGTCGCTCGTAAGTTCGGTTTTGCGTCACCGAACAGATTGATGCCCACTTAGTCAGCCGTCAGCGTTTTACCAATAATCAGCACCTGCTGACACTCGCGCTTGTATTCTGTTCTGACTTGAAACTCCAATAACTTCACGAAATATTTCATATACCTAAAATTCTCATTCTTTCGAATAAATATATATGTCCAAAACGACCATGACAGTATCACTTGTCCTTCCTACAAATACAAAGTATTTCCTTGTCAAATTTCATCAAAATCGGTATGGCCATTTAGTCGTTAAAACGTAACAAAAAGACAGAGACTTACTTCCACATTTATAAAGTTATTAAAGCAGATCAAACACACACTTACTGCGAGAGAAGCAACGCCTGAGAGATCAATATAGCGTAAAATAGTGTAGACGTAGGGTATTGTTAGACCACCTACGATTTGTCAAGCATTGCACCCCTAAATCTGTGGTATCTACAGTTTAACTTGGAATCCGAACAATTGACCGTCCAGGCGTGGCTCATACGATCAAAAAAATTTAAAAAAAATCTTTGATTCTACCGGGATTTGAACCAGACACCAAGTTTCACGCATCAGTATCATAAGTATGGACGCGCATCAACCACTGAGCTACCAAACCACGACAGCGAAAGGTACTACAGAGAGGGTCTGTCTATCGCCGTTCAGTGATTTTTCAATATTATATGACTATGTATTATTTATACAGAAAAAAGTTTGTATGTCCTTCCTAATGCCAAATAGCATCTCCTTGTTAAATTTCACCACGATCGGATTAGCCGTTTAGCCCAAGAAATGTAACAAACAGACAGAGTTACATTCACATCTTTATATATAAAGATGAATGTATGTTTGTTTGTTGGTTTGTTTGTTCTTCATACAAATCCACAGTTTTCATCCGATCTCGATGAATCTTTGCACACTTATCCTTTGAAACAAGGAGAAAAATACTGTCTACATTTGGTTGAAAAATTATCTGTATAAATAACACATGTTGTGTCAAAACTTCGAAATACGGCGATAGACAGACACGTTGGATGTGGACGTCTCCAGACCGTGTTTCCGTGTAGTGAACTGGCAGCTCAGTGGCTTAAGAGCTTGCTTACGAACGTCGTGGTCTTTGGTTCAAGTCTCCGTGGAGGCCAAGATTTTTAAAAATTGATTTTCATCGTAAGAGTCAGGCCTGGGCCGTAGGTTATTTGGATTGAATGTTAAACTGTAGATATTAAAAAGTTAGGGGTGCAATGCGAGGCAAATCGTAGGTAGTCTTGCAATTTTGTAGGTGTACACTTTTTTACGTTATAATGATCCCTCAGGTGTTGTTCGCAGTCAGTGTGTGAGTGTGAACCACAGTAATACTAATATAAATTCGGAAGTAAGTCTCCGTCTTTTTGTTACGTTTTGACAACTATATGGCTATATCTTTGTGATGGAATTTTATAAGGAAAGCTGTATGAAGGGCACAGGATATTTTTTTCAGTATGATTAACAGTTGTAGTCACGAAATTTTGAGATCTTATCGAATAGTGACAGAAATATGTTGTAAATTGATTCTCTTCAAGAGGCAGGTTCGACGGTAGAATGATATAGTGATATCTTTCCTGTCATATTATGCCGACTCGATATTGTTTGGGACCAATCCTTCGTTACCAACAACTTTCTATATTCAATTCTGGCAAAAAAATTCTTAATCCACGCGTACGGAGTCGCGGGTACGAGGCTAGTTTATAATATTAGTATAGATAGCATGATGATATATTGCGACATTGATCTTCTAGCAAATCGAAACTGTAGCGTTTTCGTAACACATCGAGTGTGTCCTGTCATCAACTGATTATGACGAACTGGTGGCAACCCATTGTACGACTCTCCATTGTAGCAGTCACGCTGCGAACTTCTCCCGTTCCGGCAGCCTGACCTTGCCTGTTGCAAAGTGTGTCAGATTCAACAGGTGTAGCAGTCAGTGTGCCAAACAGCAGCGCTGCTGTGGCAGTCGCTGGTACTCGAGTATTGAAGCAATCGACGAGACACAGCAAAGCTGATGTCACATAAAGTAGAACAGCGACTATGCAACGGTTATATCTATGGACCAGATAAATGAGATTATTTTGTAAAACTACAGAGTTGAGCTATAATCTGAGGTTCACATAAAAATAAGTTTTGACTGTATCAGTTCACAGATTTTGTATTTGTATCTGAACACGAAACAACTTCTTAAAGATCGGCAAGTTAGGAATATATTTTAGTGTTCCTAAAATATGTATAAATTTAACCCATGCGCTTCACAAATTAATGTCAGAAAATGAGATAAATTAGGCATTTATTTTAATTAATTTATTGTACTGAGTTTGGTGGGTGAGTGATCAACAATTGGGTTTGGCATTAGAGAAGACGTGGGTTCAATCCCCTGTCAGTTCATTTATATTTCTTTTATCTTTGTTTTCCAAAAACCACTCCACTCAAAAGCCGGGAGCATTTGTTTAAAATAACAAATATTTTAACTTGTTTTATAATAGTATTTTACAGTAAGGTGTACTCGGTGTAGATTATAAATCAGTTTCTAGAAACTTTCTAAAAGAATTATTAATATTTATATCAATTCACCAGCAGTATAATAACAATTGCATGAACTTGAAAAATCATTTTATAGTAAAGATTGCAATGTCAATACTTCTAATTTGCTTAAAACTACGCAATTCTTTTCTCTTGATTGTCAATCTCAAATCTTACAAATCCTAGAGTTTTATTATTTTATTTTATTCTGGGCCACTGCATCCAATTTTCCCGAGTTCTAAGATACAACCTGTTCGCCTTGGATTTAATGTAAATGAATACCCTCCATTTTTATTATGGTTTAGACGGGCTATCGTAGTTATCTAGAAAATTTACATATCAATTTGTCATGCAAAATGATCCGCTTGACGTATCTCGTTTCTAAAATTCTTCGATTAATTCTTTCCTTCAACGATCGTTCGTTTCATACTTCAAAACTGTATTTTTTCTACACCATTCAAAAGTCATATTACATATAATATGCATCCATGTTTACTCTCGTAATTCCCATGCTTCACTTCCATAAGCGCTTTGGTCTGTACACATAACTTTATGGGATTATTTCTCTGCCAAAGGTCAGTGTTTGATAAACAAATGTTTCACTTGTTGAAGATACATATTGTTGCTTGTAATAAACTTATCATTATGTAATGATTATATCTATAACTCCAAAAAAGCAGAATTCTTGTACATATGTTGCTTCTATTAAGTTGTGCTGTTTCCTTTTTTGTTATTCTTATTGTTCCGCTGAAACTCAGAAGCATTGGTTATCCATTTTTTATATTGGGTTGAAATCCCTTTCTTATAAAATTTTATTCGATACGATATTATCTTGGCAGTATTATGGATAGTAATGAATCGCACTATAGTTGTTCTATATCCTTGGCTCTTAAATAGACAGCGAAATTTTTATTTCCCATCACAAATTCCTTGCTATATTGCAACAATTTCTATTTACGCTGCTAACAAAATAGTTTCCACAGAATTGAGGTTATAGATTAAAGTCAGAATAACTATTAACATCGTCTAATTATCCAACCATATCGTTACGAATTTTAACATACTCTGTCAGCACTGCATAATCTTTTAATGAATTTAGTTTTAACAAATAATCTCATGTGGTTCGACAACAAACAGTATTAAGAGTGACTTAAATGTGTGTAGAAATACAACTGCATTACGCTCTCTGGAACTATCATAAAGGAAAATAATTTCAATCGTGTTGACTTATGTTGCTAAAACACTTCTGTGCATAAAGAAATGACGGTGAAATCCTTAAAATGCTAGAGTTTCAATATATATTGAAGTATTGAAATTTCTAATCTAAAGACTGCCAAAACAAAATTAATAATTGAAGACAGCTATACGAAAGTTATCTTTTTTTTGTTTTGATAAATGGGTTAAAAAGTCATTACATCATAGTCCCAGATACGTTTTAAAACTAGAGTGATCTAGAGCATTTGATTCACTTGACATACGTGTTGACTCCACTTGCATCCGACTGGTCTCAGCACGGTGGCATTTCAGGCTCTCTGTCTTACTTTCGTGTAAAGTATCGTGGGTTTAATTCGTGATGTACACCATAAAAGCTGCGTGGTTGGTATTTACTAATGATTAAATTCAAATCCGCCACAGTGGCACAATGTGTAAAATATGAATGTGCCGGAAATGGAATCGAGCCCAAGCCTTCTCGGAAGAGAGAACCGATATACACAATTCGCACCCACCAACTTTTATTAAAAAGTACACACCATTTATTTCGGACTTTACACCTCGTTGACATCGTGTTTATTAGTGATAGGAGAGGATGAGGGGCAAACAATGTGAAGGAATTTATCTATGGCTTTTTCAAGAACCATACCGGCATTTTACCCTTTTCTCCGCTTGGCTTCTTTTCCCAGGAAAATCTAGAGTCCACAGATGGGTGAAAGAGAATCAGCTGTCCTTGTCATGGAAGTTATACTAGTTCTTCGTGGTCAGTTGTATTAGTGAAATAAGTAACTCATGGAACGGTGACTGAAATTGCCAAGATGTTTACGGAAAACTGCCTAAAAAACGAAATCAGGTCGGCCAGTACGACTGAGTTTAACCTCATCCAGTTTTAACGCACTTGATCACCGTATTCAGCCAGGTAGAATGTTTTAATCAGCTGTAAAATCCTATACAAACTGTGACAGAACAGAAACATTTAATAAGAAAACCATATTTTTGTGCCATGAAATTAAACAATAATCGATATATTTACTCCTATAGCAAGGAAATGTATGTTGCCATGGCGATAAGAAAATCAAGAGATAGCTGGAGGTTAGCGACGTAAAGGCCGAACGGTTGCTTTGAAACCATTTCACTGCTGAAGAACCGTGCATTTTTCGAATACTAGAAGTCCGATGTAGTTCTTAGAGCAATATGAGTTGTGAACAATAAATGTAAATCTGTTGAAAGCGAAAGAACTGAGTTATTTAGAATTATAACAAGGCGCGCGATAAAACATCATAGTTGTGTAGAACTGTCAAGGTAAACGTGAATTGTGGAAACTAAGGGCTTATTTAAGGTCAACACTTTGTAGGGTATGTAAAATAAAGTAAATTATCATCAAGAAGATGAACGAGAAGAAAGTTGTTGTATGGAACATCACACGGCTTTCATCTCGCCTAGTTTACGACAACTTCGACATAGATACCAGTCTGGTGTGCAGACTGACCAAAACCTGTGTGCGTGAGAGATGCTGCGTTTGATTACTGGCCTGGAATCTAACTTCACAAGATAACTCGCCTCCTGTGGGCATAGCTATCTCGTCTGGGACGAGCTGTGGTAGATCCGACGCTGGTGTGAAGTGACCCACGATGGACGTGCCAGGCAGACTTGCAGAGTACACGCTACGCCTGCAGAGTCGGCCACCCGCTGCGCGTCGTAAAGCAGGACCAAATCCTGCAAGCTAATTACATTGCCGCTAATAACTCGGGAGCTTGCATGTTCCCAGACGAGGGGTGCTCTATCCAGCCACATAGTACGTCGTCTCCCCGCAAAGTCGTAAACGTGAAGTCGAGAGTCCATCTTCCCAGTTCACTGCTGAGCAAGGCGTCCTGTTAACACGATGCACAGATTAATCCTAACAAGAAACACTGCAAAGTTACAATACCCTCACTCTTGTCTAGATCAATTCTGTTCCGTATTGTTTCATCTATTGTTTTCGATACTAGTTCTTTACTAAATCTATTAGATAACCTGCAGGTATTCTTTTTTTTTCCATCAATTTAAGTAGTGTTACTCTGTTGAGATTTATTATAGTGTTGTAGAATGGAAGAGGAAAAATAATCAGAGCCCAATACCGGCTATTAGCAAAGAAACATAGCGCTCCTGTCGGTATCATGTTGTAATTCAAAGCATTGCCATTACGGGACATATTCTGGATGTTCAACCAGCTCCAGAACTTTCAAGATAGATTTCACATGATCAGTTTAATACATACATAATCCTGATATCCATGTTATAATGCAGTAGCTTGTGTCAGAAGGATCAGCACTGCCCGTTCCAAGAGCGAGCATGAAGTTCCTTTATTCTGACTAAAATTAGAAGGAAAATTGTATTAATAGTTCGTGGTAACTGGTTGTGAAATGTCGTTAAAAGGAGAATTTCACTGATATTTTGTCAGTAATCACTACAACTAATTCTCCCATACTTATCGAAACATTGTACTGCATATAATCCGTAGTAATCGTAAGACAGAGGTTACAACACTTTTATAGTCATTCCTAGTGGGGTTTATGGATTCTGGGGAACGACAACGTACTGAAAACTATGTATTCTCTCCTACAAATACTAGATGTATACTGTAGTGACGTATTCATTGTTTGGTGGAATACTAACTCCTAAAATTTGATGTTCGAAAATAATATACTCTCAATGTTTTGTAACTAAAAGCATATTTTTTTTTAGTTGGAAGATGCTGCCACCCTATCGTTAAAGTGAGACAATTACAGTACATTTAAAATAATGTGGAATGATTTACGTAACGCTGCCAAGTGTAAGGGTGAAAACATGCCGAGCAGCTCGCGCTGAAGGCCGCGGTGGCGGTAGATGTTTCATCCATGTGAAACAAAAGGATTGTTAGTAGCGAGTCAGCGCACGCCGAGGCGGTCGCGGTCACCGTCGCTGCTCGCCGTTCACCTCGATGTCGATGCCAGAACAAAGTATTTTGTTTTAATCTCGCGGCCTAGCGCGCCGCTGGAGGTCTGCTTTACGCTGATTGGCTGAGCTATGTCAAGGCCACGCTATCCAGCTTCTACAATTGATTTTACAGGTCTGCTTTCGTGTTGTACAGAGACATTCTGTCTTGTTCTAAATATTGATTTATTTAATGGATGTCATTTCGTTTTACACAACTGCAGATATAAATTAACAATGTACTGACATTGAGAATGCTACATTCTGTTTTAAATAAATTATTGATGAAATAATAAGAACAGATTCTTATAAATTGGACAACTACGGAAAAGTTAATGTTTCAAGCAATTAGACAGTCAGCGGTAGATAAATTACAACAAATTTTATAATAATAATAATATTTAATTAAATTGTAATGGAGCGCACTGTCCGGTGGCAATTTCCCTACGCACCCATCTTTCCCCCTTTCCTGTATCCACCTACATTTGTCCTAATTGAAATAATTATCTATTGTTAGTGACCTGATTGACTATTCAGATGTTATTACACATCATATACTGACTGAAATGGAACATCAGACAATTCAGTCCAACAATCATTATAAATTTAAAGAAAGTAAAAAAAAAAAAAAAAATCTCGTGTTAATTATTATTTAAAATAAACTGTTGACTGAATCTGAAATGGAAAATCCTGATTTTTAAATAGAAATCCTGATTTTGGATTGAAAATCGTTACCGGTTCCACAAATCATTGGAGGTTAAATAAAGTAAATTATGCTAGCGTTAAACACAAAATATTAACGATTTACAACGCGTGGTAACTACAAGGGTTTTCAAAACACTGGTGAACGCCAGCAGCTATACCTCGACATCTACCTTCATCTGCACCGCGAGCTGCGCGGCATGTTTTTATCCATCTCCGCGACATCGGCCTTCAGTGCGACCACCACCGCCACCTGCACGGCGACCTGCTCGGCATGTTTTCACCCTTAGTTTTCCAGTCATTCGTCTTTGCTTCGCGTTCTCCACATTATCAGCACAAAAACCTTCGCTCATAGGTTTCAATGGATAGGGACATTTCAACTCTTCTTGTTTATTGTTATTGATAATATAATCTATATTTCGAAACGAGACGCGCACATACAAGGTTTTTTTTTTTTTATGTTGGCAATAATTCATGTGCATGAGTTAGTGTATGGATTGAGCCTGATGCTAAAAGGGCATGCTACTCATTAATACAGCCAACAAAGACTCATTAAAAGTGAAACCGTAAATTAACTAGAGTAATAAATTTTATTTTTTACTTAATTCTGCGAAGCTTGAGACAGAAAATGGGCTTTAACAATGTTCTAATAATTGAACGAAGTAACCGCTAAGATTTGCGGGTCACATGGGATTTCTGCACTGGTCGTTAATGAAATTTACAAATAAATTGAACTCGCAAATTCATGCCTAAAGTCATGTTGATTGTCCTTGAATAACAATCGTTAAGTGCAGAATTATTACTTTTTTCCAGAAATAAAATCAATGAGATATTGCAGAAATTCTATGTTTGGCTGAATTAATTTAATATTGTAAAATTCTCATCAGGGGAGATGATAGGTCTTCATTTCTTTTTTTGCCACTTGATTAAATATTTGTGTGTGAAATGAAAATCCATGGTGAGTCCAAGTTAGATGAACGAAACTAGTATTTATTGAACAAATAATAACACAATTCAATCATTTCAGTTGTGAGTAGAGGTACTGCAAATACTTTCACGGAGAAAAGCTACGTGCAATTAAAAACAATGATAAATGATTTTTAACAAAGGACTAGTATCCTGAAATACAACCCAAAAATATAAATTGATTATTAAAGACTCAAAGTACTATTGTGGTTATACCTAACAGTGAACCGCGAATTTAAGCCTGAATAGCAGAAATCTTTGTACTCAGGACTCATACAAAGCATGTTACAGTTCTAATAACGCAACTGCCACAATGAAAACAACACTAAAGATTCCATCCCTTAGCGCGAATGTTCATTAAGGACGTTAACTCTAACAAATAATAGATCAGTGAACTCGTTCCCGGGTACATATATTGTGTATTACTCAATTTTTTAATAACGGGCATAACGCATATATTATTCTTTTTTTAAATTTTCTTTCAGTGGGCACATGTATAAGTTTAACATAAAAAATTTGGCGGGTCTAAAGAAAATAAAAAAAGTATTTTCAAGACCTACTTGTTCCCATGCCAAAATAATTATCTAATGAAGAACGAATTTTGATAAAACAAATATTTTGTGCGAAGACTATCAACTCGAAAATGATTTTCACAACTTTCTTCTCGCCTTTAAAAGACTACATATCATTGAAAATTATTAAAGAATTATAAATGTTGGGGGAATGAAATTTTAAAATGATTTTTCGCAAAAAGCAAATAAATACCTTGAAATAAAAGGAAAATCCAAAGTTTTTCAGAATCGGTGGATCTTCTGCTTCAGTTTGGTAACAATGAAGATTATTTAAACATATAAATGAATACAATTTTTCTTGGCGTTGTTTATTTATAAATGTTTCTCGGGAAACAAACCGAGTAATATTATTATTGATGCACAATATTATATATGAAGTCAGACTTCAAGGCTTACAACTGCACCTGAAGACGGCGACGGAGTATTGTGTCGCCGAAATATTGTGCAGCAATAATAATATTACTCGGTTTGTTTCCCGAGAAACATTTATACATATTTAAACATACTTTTCCTTCAGTCCCACATTTAGCACCGTATGATTATTTACAGACCAGTGATTTTTTCCAAACTTTACGTTGTAATCTTTTTTTTTTTTTGTAAAAACTAAAATTGTGCGCAATTACAACTATAAAGTTTAATAGTTTATTATTTTAAAAAAATAGTTATCTCTTGAAGAATCAAGTTTAGTAAGGACTGAGACAGACAAACAGATTACAAATAAGTTTTATTCGATTAGCGTTCCCGCTTTCAATCAGTGCTGTGCAGTGCAATCTTTTATTTCCTTACGTAGCTCATCCGGGTCCTTCTTCAAGACCAAGGAGTGTGGAAAAGGAAATTCAACCAACGAAACTTACAGTTTAGTCAATTCGATCAAGAATTTTCCTCGTAAATATATGAAGATCATACTACTTGGTAGACTAATGTTTACTTGATGAAGAAATTGAGGAATCTTATACTTGGAGAAATGCGTTGATTGTGAACGTATACCTAGTATGTATTAAATGTTAAGGGCATATATTATTCGAAGAAATAATAAATTTATGGTTTTCCAGGACGTTTTCTTCTCTAATGTATTATATAACTAGTAATAACTAAAAATTACTCAATCCCTTAATGGGAAAAAATTTGACCGAATGTTTTTGTTGCCCTTTACTTCCAGAGCATTATAACTCATCAGGAAATGGTGTGTCAACTTGTCGACAATTTTCCTCCAGGTCTGGCCTGAGAAATGGGTTTCCCAGCGGCGTGTATTTACTGCCGTATCTGCCACGTGGCTGTCGCGCTATTGACATTTCTGTCGACATCGATTCACGCCCGCCTTCCGAGGCATGTCTGCAGACCAATAAATTTTTTCCCTGTTTTGATCAGACGCAGGAACGGCACAGGCATGAAGTTATTTATTTACTGCTTGCTCTCTCTTGGAGCTATTTGAATGTGATGAGAAACCTCTTCCTTTTGCAAATTTATACATTCCGAAAAAGCTATACGTGTTGTTGGTAGATTTATAGCTTGGTGCTGATGAACGAGTTTATTCCGCCACAAAATCGCAGTTAAATAGTTTGAACGAAATTAAATAGTGAATAGAACAAGTTGCAACTCGTGATTATTTTATAGCGCTGAAAGTACAAATTTAATTTATGGCTGAATCACACTTTGCGGCATAACATTAGTTTAATAAATTTAAGGGTGCAATAGGTATATAAATTTCATTGTTTACACTAGCACCAGTTTAATGTCGTATATTTATAGTTGTGACTTAAATACTAGATCAGTCTGTAATTTAATATCAAATTTTTCACACAAGTTTCTATACAGATTGAAATTACGGTATATTTTGTTAGCATATTTACGGCGAAATTCTGAAGTATAGAGAATCATACTAGTATTGGCAACACTTCGTGTGAGAAGCGAATGTTAATCAATTAATTAATTGAGATGGAGCTAACACGCCGGTGGCAATTACCCCAGTCATCCATTTACCTCTATTTTATATACTTTTTTTTTATTTCTTTTACAAATGGAATGTTTAATTTCTCCGTCGACGGTTAAAGTCATTAGAGGCGGGATGGGACTGGGGACAAGGAACGGGAGGGAATTCAGCCATTGTCTTTTTGAAGGAAGTATCCCGACATTCGCCTGGAGTGATTTGGGGAAACCATGGAAAACCCAAATCAGGATGCCCGGACGGGGATTCGAACCCGCGTTCTCCCGAATGCGAGGCCAGAACGCTAGCCGTTCACCCACCACGCTCGGTGCTTTCTCCGTACACAATTACTTTCATTTAAACAAACAAGACAATTTTTCATTGAAGTTTATGTAAATTGTAAATATGTAACAATATTCTGAGAAAATGATGTAAAGTAGTTTTGAATGGGAGTGAAAATGGTTGTAATAAAGTGTAATTATTAGTTTTTTTGACATTGAATATTAATTGAAAGGTACTATTAGAGTCAGCATTGGTGTCTGCCAAATTTTAGCTATTCTACAATAATTTCTAAATGTTTGTTATGTTTAAAGTAATATTAAAATCCTCATTATTTTAAACCGCCCAGTCTTAGCATAGCAATTTGTAGTTCTTATATGTTGTAACTGTAATACCTCACATCAGTTATAAATGTAAAAATAAGAATAGAAAAGTATTTATTTTATGCACATTTAATGTGAATAGTGAATATAGGACATTTAATCCAGTGTTTCGGAGAATATCTGACAACACAGAGGAAATGGGGTGCTGGCCAAGCAGAAGAAATGGTTGAGTGATACAGGAGGATACTTTTTAATTATATGGAGAGACTTTTCTGAATAATGGGTGATTGCGGTGAAACCGGATTGTGGATGCCAGAACATGAAAGAAGTTGAATTATGAAAAATAGTTACGGCTGAGACAAGAAAGAAAATTGTCTGCATTGATGTTGTGTTGAATGAATTTCAAAGAGTTACAAAAGTATTGTAATGAACGGTTAAATATACGAGTTGTTGCATATAGAATTGATAGTGTTGTTTCTGAAAGAAGATATTAATAAGAGATCCCTCGTAGAGTATACAGTAATACTTCATATAATGAAGTCTGCAATTCCGGAATTCCGGAATTCAAGACCCCTCCCCCACCCTCCTCTCTGGTACGATTTGGTGAGATCTCGTCGCAACCGCCCCCCCCCCTAAGACGACGTGAGATTTCTGATGCCCCCCTTTCCATGTAATTTCTAGATCTCATACCCCCCCCCCCCCTAAAGTCGATATCTGCGTCGTTTGTGGACTATTTTTTAGCTCTACGGTCCTTCAAGAATTTCAAAAGCTCGCTTGAGATTTCCGTTGATCTCCCCCTCCCCCCCACACCCTGATTACATTTCGCCGAACCCTCCCCCTTTTCCATCTCACGTAATTATGGTCGTCCCCTAATGAATGATAACGGGATGGCTGGCTTTGAGATCCGTCTTGTGTGAAAACAGACGGCAAAAAACGTCATCCTTCATGGTGGAAACCCTTAAGAAGCGAGACGAAGATAATGTACGATACTATAGACTTAATTTAAAAGACATTTTAAGAGATAAGTTTATTTATTGGTATTGTTTAAAAGACCAAAATTGAGATCCGAGTAGTGATCAATAGAACAAAAAGGAATAAACTAGTATTGAACATAAAAGATTTTCATTCACCATGAATTTCGTCATCACCAAAGAAAATGATAGGTAATATCGTCCCTATGTCATCTTCGCAATATTGATGTAATAATTTATGTACGGTACCATCGTTCATAAAATACAAGTTCAGATAAATCGCTGACGTTATCATGCATGGATGTGTCTTGTCACTGAAAAGTTTAAAGTAACAAGTAACATAAAAATCTTCAGAAGAAGTATAAACCACGTGTGGTGATCGGAAAAACAGCATCTTTGACAAGAAACTGATTACGAGTTACACTAAAGGTCGATTATTTTCAAAACGGAACAACAACATTTTGTCTGAGTCGTATAAACAATTGTCGACTATTCACGAGAGAATTCTTAGCAGTTAAGAAACGATACGACGTATGTAGACACATGGTCCGAGATAGAGTTAGAATTAAGCGGATAAGAGATATAAAACAGACATATGCTTAAGAAGAACTTAACGGTATAATAGTCTTATTTCACTAATAAGAACCTCACTAATAAGTAAACTCAAGAACTAAATCTGATCACAGACAGTTTTAGCCCTATCTTTCCTTGATTTTAGGCTCGTCGAAGTAGGGATGATTAGAGCCGTAGAGTCCGGGAGGGGAGAGGAAGGGAGAGGGGCAAAGAATGAGAACGAATTCGGTCATGACATTTTGATAGATCCACTGATTATCCATAAATATTCAGGAAAGTCTAAATACGTAATACATTCGTTTCATAAGCATGCCATTATGAGAAAGGTTCTCTACAGTTGTCACTGCAAATCATCCTCTCCCATTTGTCCGTTAATTATGGCTTCTTACAGTCGCCAGATGATTTCTGTTTCTACTCAAGTCTCCATCTTCCTGCCTGAAATTTTTACTACTACTTTTTCTTTTACTTATGGGTTTACGTCTCGTCGACGTCGAGGTCATTAGAAACGGGATAGGAGTGGGAACAAGGAACGTGAAGGAATTCGGTCATTGACGTTTGGAAGGAAGCATCCCGGCAATTGCCTGGAGTGATTTGGGGAAACCATGGAAAACCCAAATCAGAATGCCCGGACGGGGATTCGAAACGGCGTCCTCCCGAATGCGAGGCCAGAACGTTAACCGTTCATCCACCACTCTCGGTGCCTGAAATTAACTGGTTGCCGCATGGTACAACGTCAATCGAATAACAACTCAGTTCTTCTTCTTCTTCTTCTCTTGTCGATTGACAGCATCAAATAAGTGGTAGTTTTTCTGCCAATGCGATTGCTTTGTCAGTAGCTGATTGGAGGTCAAATTGAGATACATTTATTCCAATTTGTGAACAAGACAGAAAATGTACCATGGTTTCTCTCTCCCCGCACGAACATGTGGTATCTGGCTGTTCTCCCAGGTATTCCCAAGTGGCAAGTGTATCTTTGCAGTGGCCAACTCCAACTCGAAGCCTGTGTAGAGACTTCCATATGGGCCATGGTTGTTCAGACCCAGGTGGTAGACCCTCTTTTGGGTTGATCCACCCGAACCCTTGTTGCAATCTCTTCTCCCAAGCCAGTATTCTTTCATTGCTTGGAGCTCGAGTTGGTGGCTTTGAAGTTCGCATGAAGCTTGAACGGGACTATAGTGTCGATGGCGCTGGTGTATAGCCATGTAGGGGGTGTCGGATGTCTTCATTCACTTTAAGCCTTGCCAAGCTGGTGGCAACTTCCCGGCGCATATCTCCAGGGGCGATGCCAGCTAGTATCTCCACTTTGCTCAGAGGCGATAGTATGAGACAACCTACGATGAGCCGGCATGTTCTGTGGAGTGCAACGTCTACTGTCTTAGCATGGCTAGATTTTTCCTACACAGGACATGCAAGCTCACTGAATAAGACGAATTCTTCTTTTATTCATTCTTGGATATTGTGTGTAAATCATGACTTCGTTTCACCCTAGATTATCAAAAACACAGTGAACCATACCCTTATTCATTTTTTTTTTTAAAAAGGTGGAGTTGTAGTAATACAATAAGCTGGAAAACCTCGACAATGCATGACAATAGAATTAATTCACTTATTAGTAATCAAGTAACTGCAAATCTTTCTTAAATACAATTATGAAATGATTTTAAAAATCAATATAAATTATTGGTAACTTAAGTAACTATTTTAAATATAAATAAATTTTTATTTTAGCGAAAAATTAGGTGAAACATGCTTTCGTGTTCCACAGTTGTCCCATAGCTACTTTTAAAATGATTTAAGTTTCAATGTACAAAGTACGAAGGGAAAAGTATTAATCACTCAATTCTATTGACTAATATATTGCCAAAACTTTGACAGACTTTCACGGAAAATGCCACTATGCAGGATCCATCACGAGTCACGGCATAACAGTAACGCTGAAATATTTCAAACACTGGCAGAAACGCTGGGAGAAACGAGTTTAATCCCAAAAATAGTCATTTGAAACGGATTAATTATAGGCAATTGTATTTTATCAGGCCAAAAGTCCGATAGCATTTCAGCTGATTATATGAGTAACTCATATGTATTCGGAGCGGAAATGCAGTGAACTCTGTATTAGCGTCGAAATGTCAGTCAACCCTGCATTAGTACCGAAATATTGAGTCAAATAATTACTCGGAAGAAAACGTTATTTCCGTTATTCCAATATTCCGCTTTCCCGAAATTAATCAACTTAAAGAAAAACTTATAACAGTTTTTTATACGAATCAGATCATGTGTTTGAGTAACGACACATTTTCTGAGCTCTGTTTTTGACTCGGCTTAGCAGAGTGAGTAAAAAAAGTCCTACCAGTTTTGCAGAATTTCTGGATATTAAGTGACGTAGAATATTCGACAATTTAATTGAAAATGCAGCATCACGTACAAACATTTTCCAGTCCTTCGCGAAAGATAAAATCGGCACTAACGCTTCAATAAAATGTAAAGAAGTTCTTTGCGGCATTAAAAAACAAAGAAAGCAAGACTAAGATGTTGCTTTCCTCAGTTTCCAATCACTGTCAAGGGGTAACAACTATCAATCTCTTACGACTTTATACACTGAAACTTTTTCTGCTGCAAACAACGAAGATAAATTCATATATTCAAGTCAATCGTACCAACACAGAGAACTTAATTCCTTTAATCTGAGAAAGGTACATTAATCCAAGGAGTCTAGTAGCTCAGTGGTTAAAAAAAAAAAAAAAAATAAGGCCCTTGTTTGTAGAAAGTTCACTGCTCTGGTCCAGGGTTCAAATCCCTGTGAATGGAGGAATTTTTAAGAGTTGTGTTTGATTATATTATCTATGCCATATCTGACGTCTCAAAGGAAATGAACTCGTCGTCCTACCTTTTACACAATGGCTTAATATCCTCTTTCGGGTGTATCCAACCAACCTAAGGATTGTGGACTATGTTACGTTTACGCTAATCAAAACTTATTATGACGTTATGAATGTCACGCCCAGTATTATTCGAACACTTCCGTCAACATCCTGACTTTGTTTTCAGGTGATTTTCTGAACACATTTGTTCTCAGAGACACAAGTCAGCAGCAGGGCTTGCGCTAGGATTCTCGGGCCCCGGGTAAGCGTTCTTAGTAGTGACGTAACCAGCAGGGGCCCTCCCTCAGGACAGCTCAAACACTGCCATGTGGATTCTTGGGCCAGGGGGCCCCTCCAGCTGGTTTTCGGACCCCCTCTCAGCCGGCGTGCCCGGGGTACATTTGTCCCGCTTACCTCCCCTCCACCCTCTAACGACGGCCCTGGCCAGCAGAAGATTGTAAGATCCCCTCTTCCTGTATTTTAGGTATTTGTAATCTGCCCGTCTTCAAGCTGTAATCTAAGCTGCAGAAGCCGGCAGATTATTTCCATTCACAGTTCAGAAACAAATAAATAATAAATATCTAGACAACGAATTCTTTGAAGTAACACTCGAAAACACTTTTTATTTATATTCACAAGGGTCAAAACACTCTTCTTACATTCCTTTTATTCAACTACTTGCCAGATATATTCTCATCCATACCCTCGCCATATTTTCGTTGTCTTCTCGTCCAAAGATATACATTATCATAGATAACCATTGTCCATAGATATTCTGGCACTTTAATATATGTTTATCTTCATCATTTTTTCATAACAATTTAACACATTTGTTTACACAACACAAGCAAGACTAATATTTAATTAACTTTTTACAAAAATTATTCACAAAAATTAAAGTGTAAGGGACTTTGTCACCTTACAAGATGCTACTGTGAAGTTCACCAATACACTCCTTATTTCATTAATTGCCATCCTGAAGGTTTGTGAATACAGCATGGATGAAGTACCTCTTTAGTACTCAGCTACAGCACATATACGAACTGTATCATCATTAATCTGAAAGGTACGAAGAAAACCAAATCGGATTATGTCAGGTGTGGCACCATCTTGTCAAGGCAGGATCTTATAAACGAAGGTTGTACATATTGCGACTGTGGAATCACACAAAGTATTGGTGGTCTGTCCAGATTATTCAACTACCGTTTCCACACGCGACCTATGGACTCACAAGGAAGAAGGGCTTAATACCATATTACACTGAGAAACTTCTAATTTCGGAAAATAAAAGACTGAGAAACTTCTAATCTCGGGAAAGAAAATAAGTCATTAATTGCATTCGATGTGGACAGCACAAACACATCTGGTAAAAATTATTAGAACAAATGCTGTACATTTTAAAACCATATATACTGTATGTGTTCGCTCACCAGTTTCTTGTGGGCACGTGTTTTTCTGTACCATTGTGATGCTCAAGTTGACCCAGCAGGACGCTATCTGCGAATATTTCTTGCACGCTGGCTTTAACCTGTCTGCCAGAGGCGGCAGTATTTCTGCCAGGAAGACACATTGTTGTAAACCATGGCGTAGGACGATCCATCACCAAGACCTTCTGCCAACCGAGGATGTTTTGCTGCCCGCGGGACAGTTACTTGCCTATCATGCTTACATTGATTACTGAAAAAAACAAATCCTTTTACGACACTAATTTAGAAGTTCAATCTTTTCACTGGTAAATAAGAAACTGGACATTCGCAATCAGAAAAGTTACGTACAACCCCAAAAGAATTTGACTTGTGATTCCGTTTACATTGATAGGATAAGTCGACAAAGCATTCAAGATCTGTCTGAAAGAGAATGAAAGCGAGTTTCTGATCGATTTCGAACCTGTACCAGTGTATAATTCTTCTTTAGTCAAATCGGCTATATTTGAAAATGATTAAGTGCATTATCATATTTATTCTGGTTGAAAATCCTGCGTTTGGTTTATTTTTATTTATATACAACATTAGCTATCTGTTTTTGCATTATATTAAGCGTTATCAAAGGTAATTGCTTGGATAATGTTACATATTAGGTCCTGATGGCCATGTAGTAAACTGGGTTAATGCAAGATTAGTAATTGGTTTGGTGACTGAGCACTAGAATTACAGCATGATAATCGTAAATAAATTTTAGTTCTGTTTTACTGCTCGAGCTTCTGATTTCAGTATTTTTGATACACGGCAGTCGTGGTTATATTTATATTCACTATGGTATTAAGGATTGCAATTACAAGTTTAAAATTGATTGTATTTTGCTACGTGATTCATTGCTTACTCACTACAGACTGAGTACGAAAGTTGAATTCCACACAGTAATGTATTTAAGCGATCAATAACAATAATTCATTCGAGATGGAGATGTTAAACATTAATAAGAAAAAAGCAGCACATGAGCAATTATATTCGATAATAAACCAATAAAGTCTTGCAGGTATTAATTTTTATTTTATGCTGTTTAGATATAGTTGGTAATAATTTTTGAATTCCCTTTATCAACTAGAGTTACTGTAAGAATTAATATGCTCTTGGCAGTGATAGAATTACAATATTCTAGGAACAAAAGAAAATTCCATAAACATTCTGTTACCATAGACTTAGACAGGTCCCCATTTATTAAAAAAATGACATCCCCAATAAGGAATTTCTTATATCGTTTTTTTTTGTTTTCGGGCGACAGAACTTCATTTTTTCAAAAATGATCCTACATTTTCTTGTCTGTCAGGAAGTTAAAAAAGAATGGACGGGTAAGATACTAAACTAACGCGTCCTAGAAATAGCAAGTGTGGAACTTTGGTAAAAATCTTCCAAAAAAGAAACAGGATCGTGGTTCCCTCTGGGATTGGTTGATAAATTATTTATTTGGAGAAGAAGGTCAACGGAATAGCAATATAGGCAGACAACGGTAGTATAATGTCGGATAGATAATTAAATATATGGGCTGTAGTGTTGACTATGAAGATAATTGTGAATTAAAGTCGTTATCAAAACCTGGAGGTCTTTATTAACATGGAGAATCGTTCAGTGTAAAGGTATCCTGTCTTAAAAAGACTTTTTTAAAATTCTTTCCTTGATAACATCCTCATCGTAAACGAAAAGTTTTTCGAGTACCTTTACTCCTCTGAAATATGTAAAGAGAGGAATAACTCCGAATAACTCTTTTATTAAAATCAGAAGTGCTTCAAGTATTAAAATAACAGATACAGTGAAGAAAATACTAAAGAGATGGGAAGTTGTAGTCACCGTATGAAGCGTCTCCTTCCAGCCTTCAAGACGCCTACAGCCTGACCTTTGCGGTAAACTGTTTAGCCATCCCATCAGGCGCAAATATTTCACTAACAAGATATATTTTGAGGATCGAAACGCTGGACGAACATAGAATCAGTGACCAAATCAAGCGGCACATAAATTCCGGAAATCCATTACAACATCTCTTACATGAAGTGTAAAAAATTCGTACAGATCACACTAAATAGACCCTAGAGAGAGAAAGCGATTTTATCCTTTAAGAACATTTCGTTTCTTATGCTAACTGTATAGAAGTAGTCTGAGTCTCTTATGTAGCTCTCCTTCAGATGAGAGATATGTTGAAATGAACTGGATATTAATTTTGCTTCAGGAGGAAGTTGCTACCTGAGAGGAGAGGCGGGATAAATTGGAGCGAATGTAAGGTTTATTTTTCTTAGCTTCAAATTTTCTGTTATTACAGAAAGATGGAACCTGCACATTTCTAGCATCTCATTTATTCTTCCCTCGCCAAGTAAGACGTTCCTCTCTATCATCAGACTCCATACCATCCCAACACGTCTTATTTCCATACGGTTTTATTTCTTACTTTTTTTTTTTTTTTTTATCAAACGAGCGTTTTCTTGCAATGGCAAGGTATTAAGACGAATCTCACTTTTGATACAGCAAATTTAATCTTTTGGCTGAAGGGTTCTCCATTTCATATCCACTTATACACTTACGAAACAAAAACAGGTTGTCATAAAACATTAAATCCTCCGTATTTTAAATCAGTCACATATAGTGACGCTGCTTCACCATTTCAAACGCAGTCTCACATATATACTTATATATATGGAGTATTACGACTATGTTCCTGATACTTAAATTCGCTAGTTATCCATGACTATGGCTAGGATATTCGTATTCATCATATTAAAAAGAAAACTTAATTATCAAAAGATATCCCATTCCCAGCCGCATTATTATAATAATATTAATAGCCACAAAGCCCGTCAAAATGACGGCTCTAACGGACTGTTCTGGCAGTTGATTTCTTTTTAGTTGCTTATCTAAATAGAATTGTTAGAAAATAAAGCTCAATGTGCTGTATTTACTCATCCCTTGTGATGTAGAAAAAAGTTTCAGTTGTCAATTTGGTTCAGGTTGCAATACCGATCATGCATCATGCGATACAACCTTATCCAAAATCATCACAGTTTCTTACATCTTTCTTATTGTCTATGATGAAGATCGATTTCTTAACGCCTGACACAGCTTACATCATGCTGAAATATTAACCCCAGTGAAAACGAAGGATGCTAAAAACAAATCTTAACAACTTACGTTATGTCATGTAATATTAGTTTTAATTGTGGTTTAGGTCGCATAGATCGCGAACCATTTCGAACTTCTTTCATTCAAAACAAGTACTGATTTCAATTTTTAAAAAATAGCTGATAATTAATATGCCGTTCTAGCATTACTTAAATAAATAGAATTGTTATAAAATAAAGCTCAATGTAATTCCTAGTTCCTTACCCTATAACAAAAGGTTTTCGTTGGTATCCTGGTTCGAGTTGCATTTCAACCTAATCACGTACTAAACTTGCTGCCAGAGAAACAATTATTCAATTACACACATATTAATATATGTACTATATCGCATTTTAGTGGTAATAACGCATCGCGATATAAACTAAATCAAAAATCTTTACGTGTTATTCCATCTTGCTTTTTTATATTCGTGATTCGGATAGATACTAACACCTTTGAATGGCTGACATAATTACATGCGGCTAAAATATGGCATTAGTAAAAGCAAAGGAAATTAAATCTTAAAAACTTACGTCATTCGACGTAATATTAGTTTGAATTATAGTCTATGATGTCTAGATCCGAACAATGTAGAACTACTTTCGTTATAACAAAGGAATGATGAAAGAAACAGAACATTTAAGAAAACAAATTAAATTATTTAAAAAAAATATAAAATTACTTATGCCCTCTGATTGATGTGGCCAAAGATTTTAACGAATACTTTTACATAAAATGAGTATTACGTAAATATAAGCATCTAATGATTGATATGTCGATTTTAACTCAATACATACTTTTATATCAGTGTTATGTCAATTAATTTATTCGCGGATGCTGAGGAATGTTGTTAAATGAAATGCGTCAACAAGAAAATGGCGTAAAGCGCGACGTAATAGAGCGACGTCATAGATTGACGTTATGGCGTGACAGGTGACGTCATATGTAACAGCACGCGACAGCTGGCGTTTTATATTAATAGATTATGACGAATAACAGTACTGGCGTACTTAATTACCAGGAACATCGCGTAACACTCCATCAATTAATCCAGAATTTTAGGTTATTATGAAGCTGTCAGCAGTTAGTAATCTTAGGTTCTCTGAATCTTACGATTAACACCTTCGAATGCAATTACTATGGTATTACGTGAATTGAAACGTACGTATTACATCACGGACCATGAATCGTGTAGTTTCTAAAGCAGAGAATGACTGACACCTTAAAGAAACGATCTTTTAGACTTTGAATTGCCTGCGTAAAACTGGAGTATTTGCTGCAAGTCTTTTCGTTGTGGTTACAGACATATACAGCCTTTTCAGACACAATTCAGACTTGACATTGCGTAATACATCACTTATAATATTGACTAGTACTGGCAGATACCTGGCGAACATAGTATTTTCACAGCACATTGCAACAGGTAGATGGTCCCGCTGTTTTCGAACCGACTGCCGGGGGCGCCGACAACGTGTAATTAATTCATTGGCAGCCCCAAAATCACACGAGCGTAGCGCGATGCGCTGATTACAAGCCCTCGAGGCCAGGCTGCTGCTGACGCCGCTGACGAGAGCACGTGGAAGTTCCGCCAAACCGTACGCTAGCTGCGTGTAAATAATCACTACACGAAACGATACTTACGTAAGGTTCTAACCTGAAAATAGTGAAATTGAGATTAAAATTATGGCTAAGTTTGCTTGAGGCAACCATTTCCATGTTTTTTATTGGTTGAACTGTTATACTTCGAACCCCAAACGGAACAATGGAGACTATAGATGCCATAAAGGACATGAAAAGATTATTTGCCGATGATGCTATTAATTATAGTGAAATCAAAACCCAGGAAGACTGCGCTTTGCTACAAGACGATATTATGAAAATAATTGCATGGTATAAAGACTAGCAGCTGGAGTAAAACGCTAAAAAGTACAGAGTCATGCGTGTCAGTAAAAGGGTGACACCATTTAGCTCTGAATATACAATTAATGGTACTGTCCTTAGAACGGTAGATTCCGCTAAATACCTAGAGGTAACAATTCGTAATAATTTGTCGTGGAATGAGCATTTCGAGAATGCAATTGGGAAAGAAAATCGTATGCTCCGATTCCTAGGTCGTAATTTAAATCAATGCACTTCGGAAGATAAATCGATTGTATATAAAGTCACTAGTGCATCCTCACTTAGAATTTTGTTGTTCTGTATGGGATCCCCATCAAAGGGGGTTAATGGAGGCATTAGATTAGGCCCAAAGAAGAGCCGCCCGATTCGTGACAGGTATATATAGTTGGAGGGAAAGCGTAAGTACGATGTTGAAGGAGTTAGGTTGGGAACACCTGGTACACCGAAGGCGTTGCCCTCGACAGAAGCCAATTGAAAAATTCACTACTGACATATTTCAGAATTACAGCAAACAAATATTGCTACCAGCAACATTAATATCTCGGAATTACCGCGAAAATAAGATAATAGAAATCAGGGCCAGAACAGATTCATTTCTGTATTGATTTTTTCCACAAGCTATGAGGGAATGGAATTGAAAGGATTTACCGGGTGAGTAAACTTAAAATCTGACAGGAGTAGCTATCGATAAAGCTCTCCGGCCATCCTGATCTGGGTTTTCCATGGTTTTTCCAGATCACTCCACGCGAATGCTGGGATGGTTCCTCAGAATAGCCCATGGGCGCCTACTGCCATATCCCGTATATCCCTACCAAACTATTACCCTTTCGGTTAGGGGCAATGTACCCTCCACTACACACTTTTAGTGAATCGCGAAGTATTAATAATAATAACCGGCACACACACACACACACACACAGTCAAACCGAAAAACAGGTACCGGAATAATATCCATTGATACGGATGTTACATTATTGCGATGAATGACAGTGGAGAGTGGTTCATACGTTTCACCATGTGACAGAGGCAGTAAATTTTCTCCCTTGATGTGTGGATTCAGAGAGCTTGGGAAAGGGGCAGGACTTGCTGGAAACACCTACGAGCGTATTATGAACAGGTTAGAGTGACAAAATGGATTCCCATTAGTATAATATCTCAGACTGGAGAGAAAGACTTTGGAGCAATCATCCGAAAAAAATAGAGGAAATAAGTGATCAAGAGACCGATGGACATATCTGCTAGACAGGACCCAATGGATCGCCTACCAAGCCGCGAACGTTTCCACGTGCCGAAGGTCGCCGGTTCGAACCGGCCGCGGGCATGGATGTTAAGTGTTGTGTGTCTGTGTGAATGTCCTGTCCGTCCTGTGGTGTCCATACATAGAAAGATACGATGTACACTGGATGACTAATTGTTCACTGGAAGCTAAAATATGATCACATTGAGCTGGCTGAATGGCCTTAGCCGCCGAAAGCCATTTAAAAAAAAAAAAAAAAAAAAAAAAAACCGCGAACGTTTTGGGAAGTCACCGCAATCAAGATGACGCTGGTTCGTATTTCCGTCCAGCCACTCATAATTAGGCTTTCCACGGTTTTCCCAAATCACTCGAGGCGAATGCCTGGATGGTTCCTTCAAAAGGCCATTGCCGATTTACTTCCTGTTCCTTGCCCCCAGTTTATTATCGCCGCTAATGACCCCAATGTCAAAGAAGCGCAAAGCCAATCTGGGAAGTCACGCTTCCAGAAAAAAAGGACTGACGTCAACTATACATTACGTACGTAGCCACTGGACAATCGAGATAACTAACAGTGAGAAAATGTTACAGACATATACAGCGCCAGTTATGTGTTCTCCACAAGTTGACACTAAAAAACGCCAGCAGAAATATTTGTTTCGTGATCTATCGATACAATAATGATTAAAAGACGACTTATTTAAAGTAAATTTTAAATACTCCTTTATTATTATTATTATTCCGAATAACCCTTTTGGAGGGTACCATAAATCAACTTTGGCTATGTTTCTTTGTATTTAATTTTCTTTGCTTCCAAACTTCCTTCATTCTTTGTTCCTTTTGTTCCTGGGTCCATTTCCTTCCCTTGATGTATTTCTGTCTCTCCTGAAAACCTGCCTTGTGAATTACTTCTCTAAAAAGGGTTCTGTTTTCTATTATATCTGCTTTCACTCCAGCATTTTTCATGTCCTTTTCAGTTTCAGTGAACCATGTGGGTTTGGATTTGTATTTGTTCAGTAAGGTGAAGATCTGTTTTGTTAGTCTATTACTATCCATTCTGTATATGTGCCCGTAAAATTTCAGTCTTCTTTTCCTCATTATAACTGTTAATTTTTCTATTCTCGAATATAGTTCTCGGTTTGGTCTTAATTTGTATTCAGCATTACTATTAGGTTTGGGTCCCAGTATTTTTCTCAAGATTCTTCTTTCTACTTTTTCCAGTTTTTCAACATCCCCATATCTTGTTAGCTTAAGCGTTTCTGCCGAATACAACGTTTCTGGTCTAACCACTCCTTGATAGTGCCTTAGTTTTGTGTTCCATGATAAGGATTTTTTGTTATATATGTTCTTTGTCATATGAAATGCTCTTTCCATTTTATGTATTCTAGTTTCTATTACAGTCTTTTCTTTTGTGTCACTCGTTATCCATTCTTCTGAATATTTAAAACAATTTGTTTTAGCTATTGTTCCATTGCGAAGTTTAAGATTTTGAGGAGCATCATTGATGTTTGTCATGAACTGTGTTTTTTCATAAGATATATGTAATCCTACTTTGGCTGCCTGTTTCTCCAGTTCATCGATTTGTTCTTTTGCACTATCCAGTGAATCAGTAATTACCACCATGTCATCTGCAAAAGCTAGACAATACTCCTTTAATGTATGTAACAACTAAAGAAATTTAGACTGTGCCATTTCAGAATTTTCTTTGAGTTATAGTTTTTCGATTCGAAAAGTAAATAATTTTATTTTAGTAGTTAATCGAACTACATTAATTTTTTAAGTTCTGCCGTTTATAAGAGATAATCAGGCTTACCATTCTGCCCTGCAGCAGCTGAATTTGCGGTTACGTAGAATTAATTTTGCTAGCCTATGACTTTCGCACCTATCGATAGCGAACTACATTATGATTAATCACTCTGATGCTACAAGGTTATTAGCGCAGGGACAACACTGGTTCCGACGAACAAGATGGAATTCGTCCAAATTCTTCTGAAGAAACCATCGCGATATTTACCTCAGGTGATTCGGGAAACAACTAAATATAGCAAACTGAATGGGAGGATCCGGAGTTCGAAGTCGCGCACTCCCAAATGCTAGATTTGAGTGTTTATCGTTCACCCAACAGGCTTGGTGTTATTGTGTATGTATAAACGGCAGTGATGAATTTTTGTTGCCCATTAGGATTACGAAAGGAGAGACTGAAAAGGGTGCTGGCATTTTTAAACTCTTGCGAGGGCCATGAACAAGAAATGTACTTGTTATAGTTGCCATCTGAGGAACTTTATTCTGCAGAGGTTATTATTTACGACATTAAAACTATTAGCAATACAGTACGGTTTCTACGAATCATGTGAACCCTGCTGAATACATACCCGATGTTAAAATGTTTCCACTACTAGGATTCGAATCACTTATATTCGAACAGAGCGTGAAACAAAATTCCTTCACATCATCTAACTCAGCCGCAAGGCTCAAGGCTCTCCCGCGTAAAATAAAACTGAAATATCCTTAAGTATGATGCCTGTAACGTTGTAATCGGCGGCGACATTAAATACACTAGCGTATCAACACAGGAATTATGAGTATCGAATTAAGTTCCTTAAAAAGAAGGGTTAGTGATTAAGCTCGGGCCTCGAGTTCGGAAAGAGCAGATTTCGATTTCCTGACCGGCCGCCCTGAGTTATGGTTTGAGTGATTTTTCAGAATATAGGAAAAAAAAATCGTTTTACATAGGTCATGGGTGATTCCCTTTCTTTCGCTATTAACAATTCTACCATTCTTTCACTTTATATCAATCATAAGCATTTACACACTGGCTGTCGTTTAGAATCACTAAGCGCTTTGTTCCTTATGTTGGGTGTTGGTTGAACTATTTTTTTAATAATTTCCTTGACTGAGGAAAGCCAGAACAAGCAATTTTCTATGAATAGACTATTATATGACTAGTGTAAGCGTATCGTCACGGGTCTAGAACAGTCCCAGTTTTTAGGGTCAGAGCTTATGACAGCTTGATCTGATCTGACCAAATATGAACCTGACCTGTGTTTCACCCTTAGAGTGAATAAAATCTTTTGAGCTTGAAGAACTCAGAAGTATTAATAGACGTAGTTTTGAAAAAAAGGACAGCGACGACCGCGTTATAATATAATTGTTTCAAAAGTAGTAGACTCGAACTCTCTGCAAAATTTGAAGAATTTCTGTTTGCTTCGAAAGCATCACGTTCTTTTTTTACTGAGGATGGTCATTCAAAATGTAATCTTTCATCATAGTGTCTATAACGGCCTGAGAACTTAATACAGATTTCAGATTAATTAAAGAGTTGAGCAACTCCGAAGAAATGAATTGCCAGAATTCTCGATTCGGTAACATATTTGGTCTGATGTCCACTTTAAACAACCTAATAAGTCACGTACAGTGAACGTGAACAAAGACCATTAACGAAGCTGATCAGTAAAGCACGCAAAAAGCAAATAAATCGTAATGTATAAGCTTAGGTCAAGGAGCAACATCATAGAAAGTTTTAACTAAATTGAAATTTAGCCTAGGCCGGCATGACTATTGGCATTCGTGGTTACAGCAGAGACCATGAGTAATTTCAGTTTTTTATATATTGCTTTCATTAGCAACATATTACTGAAAAGTAGTTCCGCGTTTTTTTCACTCGTAAAGTTTATCGATATTTTTTTAAATATCAAATGCAACGAAGAGCAAACTTAATGAATGTATTATGGCAAATAATTTGGTATGAGTTGCTTATCTGTTAAATTGTGAACATAACCTTGAATTTCTTCTAATGATATCTCTGGTGGCTGTTAATTTGGGAGTGAGGGCTGACACGTGACACCGTTCTCCAGCCAATAACTATCGATGTGCGAGAGTGAGAGAGCTAATAGGAAATTATATAGTAGATATAAATGTTATAAACCCACCAGTGTGGCTGTGAGCTTTAGGACGCTACCACAGTAGACTGCGGAGGTACGTGCTACTTGACCAGGTTCGACCCCGCGTACCAGCAATCCTGACTGCGGTTTTTAGGCGAATCCTGGGATGGATCCCACCCTCCGCTCTTAACACACAAATTGTACCAAATAATATAGACGTATTATAGAAAGCATCACGAATCGCAAACACTTCAACTCCACCCAATTTTACACATTCCGAAAACAAAAATGCACATATCATAAAAAACAAAAGTTATACAAATCACAGACAGGTGGCAACACTTAAGCTTCCCCCCCTCCACCCCCAATTACTCCAGGAACCTACAATCCCTGGTTATAACTATCTAGTGGAAACATTTAATGCCGCGTTTACACTCTCGCGCGAGCTTAGACTTGGCGAGGCGAGACAGCGCGAACGCGAGAGTGTAAACGGTGCACTTGCGTAGTCTCGACTCGCCTCGTCTAAGCTCGCGAGTGCCGCTCGCCTCAGTGGCGGTTTTTTGGCGCGAGTCAAAGGCGCGAGCACATTGTTTACAGCAGAGGTAGTCAACCTTTTTACCTACCGCCCAATGCCCAATTTTGTATCAATGTATAACTTATGAAGCAGACGTACAGCGAGTTAAAGCCCATAATAATAATTTGGCAAATACTTTGTCTGACTTTCGCTACGTTTGGCACAATAAGTATTTATAAAACTACTCACTGTAGTTAAATCTGTCTTTTTATTTATAGTTTGCGTATATAAAAGCACGAAGTTTGGTGAAATTAGATTTTATTATTTGATTTAATTATGAGATTCCTAAGCCAGATGGTGCTAAAATAAAAACTAGATATTTTGGTCAATTTTTCAAGGAACAAACGAAGGTCTCCTCTTTTTTTTAACTGCTTAACGTCTCTTAACAGCGAGATCTTTAGAGACGGGAAAGGATGGGGGGCAAGGAATGGGAAGGAATTTGGCCATGGAGTGATTTGGGGAAATCTGGATGCCCGGACGGGGATTCGAACCGCCGTCCTCCCGAGTGCGAATCCTCTTTCGGTTTCTTTCTTTGGCTATAATATGACTAACAGCACAAATGCCTGTTTACATGAGATATGAAGGAAAAGGTTTCATTAAACTGAATATCAGTTGTCATACATTTTGATATGACAGGTGTTTTTTTATTATTATTTTGCCACAGGTTTACATATCCCTCACTATCGAATTTATGTTTACTTTCTGCGTAATATACGATTTCTAAACGTTCTTCCTGTCAAGTTGTATCAGCTTCTTCAATATTTGCGGTAGAAGGATTTTTCATCCAGTCATACACCTCGAATTTCAAAATATCTTCAAACCGTTTTTCCATGTCTAAAGTTTGTTGAGGAGGGTAATGAATCTCCGGAGTTATTATCGTTTATAGATAATAATTCAGGAACCTGTTGAAATTTTCTTCTCAATAGATTATAATACAGTAGTTAAGTTTTCAATAAATAATGACACACAGAACATTTTGGTAACCTATAAGAGTTTTAATAGCTACTCGAAGGTGCAAATCAACAACATTAAATCTAGTTAAAAAATCTTAAAAAGTCAATTTTTTAAAAAAATAAACGAAAGCGTTTCACTATTGGACCAAACCTCGCAGCCCACCACGACAGCTGGCACGCCCACCAGTCATCCATGAATGTATTCTTGCGAGAGTGTAAACGGCAGTTCGTGTCAGCCCTCGTACACGAGGCGCGAGGCGAGACGCGAGGCGAGAGTGTAAATGCGGCATAAGAGATCCTCAGTTACAAATCTTGATGAGAATTAACAGTTAGCGTAATTATATAGCAAGTAATAATAATAATCATTGCACATATAAGATAAATTCAGAACTGTTTTACAATACGGTCAGCTCGCATACTATAATTAAATAACCTATAACAAAATTCAACAAATAAAAACATACATAGAATATATGTTCATATGGTTTCATGAAGGTAAACAGGCCACAACTTCAATGTAAAAAACTGCGAATGTTAATCTTCCATCTGTGTCAGAAATACAATCATCTGTAAGCCACCACGGTGTCCCCCTCCCTAACACATCACGCGAAATCCAATTCAAAAGCCGCTGAAATAGGTAGATACCTCGCAGAGCAGTTCGACAAGCGGAAATTGGAAAGAGCAAAGCTGCGCAGTCGCCATGTCGGTGTATTTCGTCTCCAGCGGGCGATCCGATCCAATGCGAGTTCCATCACTGACTCAACCATGACAGGTAGCGGCGGCCGACAGAATGCTTCCGCATCAGCGACACAGATCTGACGGCTTATAATTCTCAGACGTCTAGCAAGAAACGTTTCGCCTCTAACACCAAAACTTTTCAGTTTATTTATTACCCCCTGGTTAAACCAACAGAGTGGTGGAAATTCAACGCTCAACTAATATTTGCTCATTGTTTTCTGCGTAAGTACTTTTTTTTTTTTTTGGTCCACAAAATTCTACCTGCTACGTCAAGATTAAACCGTTCAGTGTCCACTTGTAAGGTACATAGGCCTTTTTTAGTAAATACATTTAAAATGTAGTGAGGTCAGTGAGTTTGTATTTTTAACTTGAGTAATTTAGTGTAAAGGTCAAAGACTCCCATAAAGACAGTGCTAAGCATCTTTAATTTAATAAAATTATAATGGAGCACACGCTCCGGTGGCAATTTCCTAAACATCCATCTTCCCCTTTTCCTGCACCCACCTACATTTGCCCTCTGAAAATTTTAACTTTAAATTCTTTCAACGTTTTTGATAAATTATTAATCATTTCCCTCGGTAACTTATTCCAATCCTTGACAACCTTAGCTAAAAAAAGAGAACCTTCCACACCCTTGTGCCTGAAATCGAGTGCCAGCTTGTGGTCGTGGTCGTCTTTTCCCTTCCACGCACTACTTTTCATACCTACACCAATATCTTTCCACGCCTTATCACCAGTATACGCCTTGTACACTCCCATTACCCTCTTCAACCTCCTCCTGTCTTGCAATGAATCGCATTACAGCTCTTTTATTATATCTGTTCCTGATTGCATTCTGCGATAATTTCCAGAACCAAATCTAGCAGCCCTTTTTTGCACCCTCTCCAACTCCTGTATATGATCTATAACGTACATAGTTATCTCCTGTATTTGATAATCAAAATGTATACTACGCTGCCATATTCGAGCAATGGTCTGACCAAAGTTATGTAACCAACTTCCCTCGTACATCCCATCACTCTCTCCAACAAGTGCAGAATTTTGAAACCTTTTCCTACCACTGCCCAATGTGTCCTGACCAGTTAAGCTTGTTATCAAATGAAACGCCAAGATATTTACATTTCAAGTCTTCAGCAAGCAATTCTTTCCCAACCTTATATTCATAATTAACCTTTTGTTTTTTATTTGTGTATCTAATAATCTTACTCTTCTTTGCATTTACCTTCATCCCATGTTTACCAATCCAAATAGAACTTTGGAAAATAGATTAAGAATAGAGACGAAAAGGAAACGGTTTTGATGAAAGCAAGAACGGACAAAGAATTAAATGAAAGAGTAAGTTATATTGTCAAGTTATATAAATGTTAGTATACAGTCCGAGGCAGTAATGAAAGAGAATTAACGTATGGTTTGTAAGACATTCTGTGTTAGTAGGAAGGAATGTATCATTAAAATAACCGAATATAAGTATTAATTGTATATTATCTTGTTAGTGTAAATTACAATAATCAATTGTATGTTTAATGTTCTAAGGATTCTGAACAAATTGTTAGAGAAAGTAAACAAATCAATGAAAACATCAATGACATTAAAGTAAACATTTTTTTTTGTGATGCTAAGGTGTCGGATTAAACCAGTTATTTAAAGCCAGCCAGAAACAATTCGAATAACGGTAAATATCTGGTAAGTAAATAGAAGAAAGAAAGTAGTCAAAACCCTAAAATGCGATGTTCTGAACTATGCCAATTCCTACATCAATCATACTAACCCTACGAAGGTAGGATTTCTGTTTTGTATATGTGCTTTTTCTTGTGGATTTATGCGTTGTCGACATCGAGGTCATTAGAGGAGCGAAAGGTCCGAGGGAAAGGGACGGGACGGTATTCGGCCATGGCTTTTTGAGGGAATCATTCAGGAATTCACCTGAAGTGATTTCGGGAAATCATGTAAAACTGAAATCTGGATGGACGGACGGGGATTCGAACCAGCGTCCTCAGAATGCGATGACAAAGCATTACTACTCAGCTACTAAACCTGGTGGTATTTTTGTATGTGTTTAGTTGACTGTTGTTAAGTGTTCAGTGTATGAAGATGGAAGAAGCATGAGGGTGTAACCAGGAACGGTCTATTCGGGTATATTGTTGCGAAATCCACCAATTGCCGTCAATTTTAACGCCCCAGCCTGACGAAGGAATTACCACCAACAGTGTTACTCCAAAGGTAGTAAGGGCAGATTTCGTATTCGACCCCGTTGTCTGGTGAATAATCTGGTGATAAGGATTCGTACCCTGCCACTTCCGCTATACCGCTGGCTACGTGAAAATTGTGAAAATTTATTCTATCCTCCAGGCTCGAACCAACTAACCCTGCAACATACATCAAACATCATCGTTGTTTCGTCAACACTTGAACCAATGGAACAAGCCTGCTTTGAAATATTTGTAAATGAAATCTATCCAACGAGTCAAGTATTTTAACTACCTGCTTAGTGACACATCAGTATGATAGAGACAATGAAAGCAACTAAGCAAAATTTCTTGATATTGTGGAACAATAAGGAGTATCTCGGAGATAAAGCAAGAGGAAACACCAGACTGGAACTTTGCAGAAATTTGTCTCCGAAAATGAGGCTCTGAAGTTCTGTGAACTGATATGAATGTAGGGATAAACTAGAAATGATGACAAAAGAATGAAACTGTGGTTTAACAGAATAAGACAAAGAAATAAAAGAAAAATATACTAGAAGCGTTAATAGAACAAACGAGGAGAGGTTATTTGGATAAGTACAAGAGAATAAATCGAAAAATAAAAGAAATTTAGGAAGTCTGAATAATTTATCCACCCCACAGCGGGACGATGAAAGTGATAAACATTTTTGCAACAGAGAACCAACTACCTAATACATAACTGAACTGTTTTCGGATTGCCACGTTTGTGTCGTTTTCTCTCGTAAACTTTTGACCATCTTATGACCTCGGATTTTTTCATTTACCGTTGCGCACCGTCTTTTATCAGCTCTGGACAAAGCTTTGCGCCCGCAATATCAGCGTGGTTCAACCCGCTACGAAAGTCTACTTTCTCCTTCTTCCTTCATAATAAGGGCAGTATGAATGTTCCTAATTGAAGCATGAAGTTACAAAATACCTGAACGTTGGGGCTCATAAACAGCCTAACTAGTGTCCTAGCATAATCACAAATGCTTCTGAAGTAACTCCTTCAATCATATGTGTGATGTCTAATTTGTAACAGCAGCTAAATATCTAGGATATGGCACAATCTTCATCTTTTCGTTATAATTATTTGAATTCAAGATTTAGATCTACTTAAAAGAAAATTAATATGAGAACTAACTGAGTTTTGAAAAATAAAACCATAGTTACACTTCAATACTAATTAATTTTAAAGATTTTATTGGTTATTTTTTTTTTATGTTTATGTGGAGTTATTTTCTGTTTTCGTTAAAGAAACCAAATTTATAACAATAAGGATTTATGTCTCTAGTGTCAAATATCTACAAAGTGATTTGGAATGTTTCATGACCAAAAACAAGCAGCTATATTTAATTTTTATTTTTTTGTTGCAGCTGCGAAAATATATTCCAATACAGCAGAATAAAGCGAATTAATTTTCCGTTATGTGTATCTTTATATTAATATTAAATGACATCGAACATTATAGTGGAGATATTCACAAAAATCATGGTAGAAAATAAATGATAAATGGTTTAACACACTTAAATATCTGTAAAATAAGTTCCACCACATGCTGATAAATCTAGTGACAATGACTTTTATAAAAACAAATGCTGCTGTAGAAATACATTTATGGAGATAAAAATTTAAATCATTCACTTTTTTCAATAAACGTTCCGGTAAATATCGAAAAGAGAACTGAAATTTTTTGGAAACGTATTCTTTGACTGAAACTGAGCCAGCGACAGAAATCTGTTCGTGACCTGCAGATACACATGGCATTTTAAAGGAAGTCTCAATTTCCTCGCCAAGAGGAAGGTGAAAGCGAAAAAAGCGCACTAGTTTTATACGCACTTTATCCCATATGCCATGTTACATTTTTTGTAACTTTTATATCAACTTCAGTATAAGAGAAAACTAAAACACACTCCGCTTTAATTCCTGTCACATTTTGCGTGTTTGGTTAAATATAGATGCGGGTTGAAAGATATAGCGGGTAGAAGTATCCCTACCATTTCTCAGTTATAGATCACTTAATTATTAATGTGAATACATTCAATATTGGTTTTATTCTTGTGGAGTTTCAGTTTATTCAATTACTAAGTTTCATAAATATGACAAAAGTACTATGAATCTGATAAAAGCTACAGCAGGATCGTTTTAAAACTAGGACTGAATAAAAACAGAGATGAACTTCGGAAAGAGACTAACTAAAGATGGATAATTATTCAGAACAATTTTTTCATAAAATAGAAACATTTCTGACAACGTTTAGTTAACATTCGGTATGACTCTTAGAACAGACAAGAAGGAACATTACTGCTTAACACATTTCCCAAATATTGAAAGTTACTCTAGCGATGAACGCTAATAAAGAAATGAATTACTCAAAAATAATACTTCTAAGATAATCCCTTGCAGCACTCCATTCCTTCAACATAATCTGTTTTTTTTTTTTTTTTTTTTTTTTTTTTTTTTTTTGTAACAGTTTAACGTCCCTTTTTAACAACGTGGTCTTTAGAGACGGGAAAGGATGGGGGCAAGGAATGGGAAGGAATTCGGCCATGGCCATTTGAAGGAAGCATCCCGGCATTCGCCTGGAGTGATTTGGGGAAACCATGGAAAACCCAAATCTGGATGCCCGGACGGGGATTCGAACCGCCGTCCTCCCGAATGCGAGGCCAGAACGCTATCCGTTACACCACCACGCTCGGTCATAATCTGTTAACACAAAAAAATCTTTCCATGTAAAGGAGGCAAAAAGTCATACTCCACCTAAAATATTTCTAACAGTTGTGTACATTGATCAGCCAGACCATAATGACCACCTACCCAATAGTCAGTAAGTCCGCCTTTGGCACGGATAACAGCGACGATCCGACTTGGCATGGAAGCAATGAGGCCTTGGTAAGTCGCTGAAGGGAGTTGGCACCACTTCTGCAAACACAAGTCATCTAATTGCCGTAAATTCCGGGGAGGGTGCCGATGAGCTCTGACGCCACGTTCAATCACATCCCAGATGTGTTAGATTGGGTTCGGATCTGGCGAGTTTGGGGGGCCAGCACATCAATTGCAACTCGGCACTGTGTTCCTCGAACCACTCCGTCACACTCCTGGCCTTCTCACATGGCGCATTATCTTGCTGAAAAATGCCACTGCACACAGTCGTCATGAATGGGAGTACGTGGCCAGCAACCAGTGTACGTTACTTATTGGCCGTCACGGTGCCTTGCACGTGCTCCACTGGCCCCACGGATGCCCACGTGAATATTGTCCAGCGCATAATTGAGCTGCTGTACAGTTGTCAGGAAGCACCCTCCCATGGGCATGATGAAGAAGGTATCTAGATTCATCAGACCATGCAACGTTCTGCCACTGCGCCAACGCTCGGTGACGATGGTCACGTGCCCATTTCAATCGTAGTTGCCGATGTCACGGTGTTAACATTGCCACATGCGTGGGTCGTAGACTGCGGAGGCCCATTGTTAGGAGTGTTCGGTGCACTGTGTGTTCAGACACACTTGTAATCTGCCCAGCAATAATGTCTGATGTTAGTTCCGCGACAGTTCACCGCCTGTCCTGTTTTACCAGCCTGCCCAGCCTACAACGTCCGATATCTTTAATGAGGGGTGGCCACCCAACCTCTTGACGTTTAGACGTGTTTTTACATTGATTTCGCCACTTGTTGAAGACACTTATCACAGCACTCCTCGAACACTCGAAAAGTCGTGCAGTTTCCAAAATGCTCGTGCCGAGCCTTTGGGCAATTAAAATCTGCCCCTGGTCAAACTCAGATAGATCGCGCGCCATCCCCATTCTAAACACGAATAGTGCGCTCACTGATACTATATACACCGTGCGTGTGTCTGACTAGCAGTCATTCCTCGTCGGGTGACTCTGCTATTGCCTGGAAGGGTTTATATCGATAGTTGATAGGTATTCATAATGTTCTGGTTGTTCAGTGTACATTTTTTACTGTTACTTTGCTGAATACAGATATAATGAACTGGCAAGGCTACATTTTGGCACTAGTAAATTTATCGTGGCGTTAATTACGTAGTAACTAATATGTTATGAATTCCTCTAACGCCGTTGCTTCGATAATATAGCTGAACGTGGAATGCAACCCATACTGAATTTATGGCGAAGTATGCGTACATAAAGTAATGTTTTGGGGCAGTGCAGATATTTTTAAGAGTTATAAGTACTTAGCACCAACCTGGAGCCCCTGAATCTCAAACGGGCACCCCAGTATTTAGCTAAAGTACCTCTTTTTTTTTTTAACATAATTGCTGAACAAGAATTATAACCAACATAGGGGCAAGATTGTGAAAATAACAATTTAAAAATATACAGTACTAGCTGTTACCCGCGACTTCGTACCCGTGGATTTTGAATTTGATTGCTAGAATTAGATACACAAAGCTGAAAGTTACGCAAGATATGTCGGCATAATACGACGGGAACGCTATCGATATACCATTCTACCGTCGAACCTGTCTCATGTATTCATATCGGAAAAAAGTATCCTATTTCGTTCCTAATGATACAAAGTATTTCGGTATATTGGTATACACATATAGTCGTTTTTTTAAAAAAAAAAAAAAAAAAAAAAAAAAAAAATACAGAGACTTACTTTCGCATATATCAAATTATTAGTTTAGATCACACTAAAACTGCCTGTGGAACCAGTATACCCTGAATAAAGTAAACGTTTAGGGCACTATTCTATCGCCAAAGATTTGCCAGAACATGGTATCCTTACTACAAAATCCTCGGCTTGGCTCAAATTATGAAAAACAATTAAAAAAAATTATTTGCCACCAGTGGGGTTTGAACCCGAAGGCACTCGAAAGTTTTCTTAAGAAACAAGCACGTTACCACTGCGCTACGCTGAAATTGCTATTTAATATTACCCATTACAAAGACATATAGATATTATGCATTTGTCTTTCACAGTTCAGATAGTTTTCATAATTTAATGATAATATGTTCTTATCTATACAGAATTTGGTATCCCATGTCCATCCTACTGTCAAATAACATCTCCTTGTGAAATTTCATCACGATTGGAGTAGCAGTTTAGCCCAAGAAACGTAACAGACAGACAGAGTTACTTTCGAATTTATAATATTAGTATAGAAAACGCATGTCTCCTTAAAATGTCCCTAATCACAACTCCAATATAACGTCATATTTACATCTTCGGCATCTGGGACTACACCTTTTAATCCGAAAATATGAAAGAAATACCATGGCAAGAAAAAGTATCAGGTTGACTATATACTGTTTACCTTTTTAACTTGATAGCTGAAAACATAATATTTAAAGATATTGTGAAAAATACATAAGCTAATCGAAAAGTTGTCCACTTATCCTTTTAGTATAAAGTCACATCTAAAAAAAAGTATCTGCTCAATAACTCATAATCCAACAATGTTGAACTCATTCATTAAACAGTAAATGCTTTTTCTGGGCTGGAGAAGAAACAGGAAGTTTAAAGTAAATGAGATATGTGTAACATAAGATAGCAAAGTAACATGTCAACTATTTTAGTAAGTTGAGAATCATGAGAATATGCAGAGTCATTATGAAGTGGTACGTGAATATGCAGCGTCACTATGAACTGGTATGTGAATATTTGTTTGCAGGAACAACTGATACATGTTGAGTTGAAGAATATTACCAAAATATTTTGAAATTAAACGCTTTTGAAAGTACTACGATGCTGCATTTTTCACTTGGATCACAAGCAATACCTCGATTAACTGCGAGTTCGAACAAAATAATGTACCACCGCCTTTAACCGCCAACCAATCAGGGTATACTACAGTACTAACGTCACGAGTTGTACCGGAGGAGGAATATCTCTGACAAGTAAGTTCGATAATATGTCTTTAATGGCTCACTCTCCAAAGATAGACTCTGATTTATTCAGTGGTAAATGATATGTCCTTGGTATCGATACTAGTAGCCACCTGAAAGGTGGGCACTAGCAGGAAACTGTAGCAGGCCTATCTACTATGTCTACAAGTGCGCATGAGATTACGAAATATCTAACTTTTCACTTATTACCATAACTAGAGACTATTATTCTTCAATAATGTTACACCATTTTATCAATGATTCTTTGCTTCAATTTCTGGAGGACGCAGATTTCAGAACAAGGATATACCCGTTTGGTTTAAATACCTTGCTCGGACATGGAATTCAGAAGGACGCTGGTTCGAATCCAGCCATCCAGATTTTGAATTTCCATAATTTCTCGAAAGCACTCCAGGAAAACGCAGGAATGGCTCCTACAAAAATGACCTGGCCTGATTCCTTCCCGTTTTTTTCCCTCAATCCTCACCAATAATGACCTTGACGTCGACGAGACGTAAAACAGATAAAAATTACCTATGCTAGTTTGGCTGGAATCAGGCCTTTGGAGTGAATGGCTTTAACAAAGTGTTGTCTCATTGTTATATGCTTCGTTATTACTGTTAACTCATGAGGTTTACGTACTATACAATGATTGAAAATTTATAGTAACAGATTAACTGCATGAGTGGGTTCAGATGAAGAACGTCTCTACGCATGCGAAGGCTAGTACTCAAATAAATTTAATTTTTGAAATAATGAGCACCGGTTCACCCTACAATATCAATGCATTTTTCATCTCCCCTTGAGAAATGGAATGTGCAGCCAGCTTCCTGTTCATTTTTTCAGTATAAACATAAGATAGTAGCGCAGTGATAGTTTATCTTTAACATAAGTGCGAACTCAACAAACTAAAAAGATAGTGGGTCTGGTTTAAAAAAAAAATAAAAAAATTGGAAAGCTTGTCTGTAACTTAAATCGTGAGAAAGAAAACTTGCCGCAAGTAAAAAAACACAATTCTTTTGTCTGAACGAAGACAAATAGTGCTATGTTCTCCATTCGAAAACTCTGGGTACGAATTGCTGACAAAGTCTCCCCCTTTCTCGGTCTTCAACATCTTTTTTCGTGCATTCACTCTCCTAGATAGCTTTTCTATTCTCCGGCTCACCGCTAGATTTTGCTAGCGTGGCGACTTCGGACAGCCGCTACGTCGTCGATAAAATCTCCCATCCCATTGCTTCCGAGAACCGTAACGCTGTGGCCTCGTATTCAGGAGGACGCCAGTTCGAATCCCCGTCTGGGCATGCAGATTTGGGATTTCCATGGTTTCCCCAAATCACTCCAAGCGAATGCCAGGATGCTTCCTTGGCCATGACCGAACTCCTTGCCGTTCCTTGTTTCCAGTACTTCCCCGCCTCTAATGATCTCGCCGTCGACGAAGTGTAAAGCCACAGGCAAAAAAAAAAAAAAAAAAAAAAAATATTGAGAGAAGCGATACTGACCGTATTTATTCCCACCAACACACAATCCATACCCTAGTTAGTACTAGGCTGTGAAGCTCTTGTATAAATGTAAAGATGGTTTTTGGAAAGACTACTGGTAGGAAGACAGGGCCGATACCAAAAGAGGCTCTGAGGTTTTTATTTTTATTATGAAAATGCGGGAACCGGAGCGTGGTGGGTGAGCGGTAACGCTCTGGCCTCGCATTCGAGAGGACGCGGGTTCGAATCGCCGTCCAAGCATCCAGATTTGGGTTATCCATGGTTTCCCCAAACCACTCCAGGCAAATGTCGGGATACTTCCTGTAAAAGGATATGGCTGCATTCCTTTCCATTCCATGTCCCCCAGTTTTTTCACGCCTCTAATGACCTCAACGTCGACGAGGTGTAAAGCCATGAGCAGAGCAGTTATAGAAATTATCATCGGAAAGTAAACACTATATGTCAATATTATTCTTCATCTACATCTACATCTACATCCATACTCTGCAAATCACAAACATTGTGGGTGGCAGAGGGTGCTAAGCACCAATCCTAAACCCGCCCATTCCAATCCCGTATAGTGCGAGGAAAGAAGGAATACATATAAGTATCAGTACGGCATCTTATTTCTCTAATCTTATCCCTCCGGTCATTGCGACCTAAATAGGTTGGCGGAAGAAGTATTTCATTGCACTCGAAATTTAATTTTTTTTCGCATATTCTCCAATACATTCGAACGCAAGCTACGTCGTCTGTCTTCCAAACTATCCCAGCCCAATCTATGTATCAATTCTGTGACGCTTTCATAAGGGCTGTAACAACAAGTCACGAATCTAGCGGCTCTTCTCTGCACCCTCTTAACTGAGTCAATCAGAACCTTGCGATACGGATCCCAAACCCCACAACAGTAATCCAGATGCGGACGCACTAGTGTTTTATACGCTATCTCCCAATACATTCGAACGCAAGCTACGTCGTCTGTCTTCAAAACTATCCCAGCCCAATCTATGTATCAATTCTGTGACGCTTTCATAAGGGCTGTAACAACAAGTCACGAATCTAGCGGCTCTCCTCTGCACCCTCTTAACTGAGTCAATCAGAACCTTGCGATACGGATCCCAAACCCCACAACAGTAATCCAGATGCGGACGCACTAGTGTTTTATACGCTATCTCCTTTGTTTGAACATTACAATTCCTCAAAATACGACCTATGAATCGTAATTTAGAATTTGCCTTGCCTACGACGGAAGTTATGTGCATGTCCCATTTCATGTTGCTTTGTACTATCACCCCCACATACTTCACGGAATCAACCGTGTCAACAGGTGAATTGTTTATTTTGTACTCGTGAACAACCTGATTCTTCTTGTTACTTATCCGCATTGCCTTGCACTTTTTGCAATTAAGTGTAAGCTGCCATTTACGGCACAAATCGAAAATAGCATCCAAATCACGCCGAATTTCTAAGCAATCGTTGGAGCACCTTATTTCCCTATAGATAACCGCATCGTCGGCAAACAATCGCAACCAGCATTTGACGTTGTCACCTAGATCGTTTATAAATATTAAGAAAAGAAGTGGACCTATTACACTTCCTTGAGGAACGCCCGAAGTAACATTTATCTTAGAAGAGGCTTCCCCGTCAACAACGACATATTGTGATCGACCAGTTAGACACAACAGGTGTTACAAAGTGGCAAAACATCGAGACAGAAACATTAATGCTGAACCGGAGAGGGCAGGTCAACTTGCGTTGCAGAATACGTGTCGATAATTATCAATCACAAGATTCTGTAGTTTACATTAGATGGACTTTTTTTAACTTATGGCTTTACGCCTCGTCGACGTCAAGGTCATTAGAGGCGGGATGCGATAGGGGATAAGGAACGGGAAGGAATTCGTCACGACCTTTTGAAGGAAGCATCGCAACATTCACCTGGAGTGATTTTGGGGAAACCAAGGAAAATTCAAATCTGAATGCCTGGACGGGGATTCGAACCGCCGTCCCCCCGAATGTGAGGCCAGAACGCTAACCACTCATCCATCACGCTCGGTCCACTCATCTACCACGCCCGATCCGAACGTCGCCACTTTAAAAACTGAACTACATGATATTCGTTTTCAAAAGCGTCAATAAATTACTCAGTTCCATAATCATTTCTTTCAAAAAGTTGGCTACGAGCCAAAAAAGTTGCAATATTTGTTGCAAGAAGAGGCGCGATGGGAATGGGGACAAGGATCGGGAAGGAATTCGGCCATGGCATTTTTTTGAAGGAAGCCTCCCGGTGTTCGCCTGGAGTGATCTGGGGAAACTATGGAAAACCCAAATCTAGATGCCGTCTTCCAGAATGCGAGGCCAGAGTGTTAACCACTCACCCACCACGCTCAGTGCATTAGATGGTAGCTAAAAAATAATGACCATGTTGACATATCGAATTCTTACCGTGATAACATTCGAAAAGAATTTATGAGATTTCATTAATTACATACTCACGTTAATTTGGATCAAAGTAACTGGACCCGTCGCATAGGCTCAGTTGCGACACAGTGATGGTGTCTGGCACTGGTGCTGGTGGAATATTTCATCATAAGGTTCTGACCATGCGGTGCTCAGTTACTTATAATCAGAATGTTCCACACAGTCCTGGGTTACGTCCCGATCGTCTCCGCAGTGAATACTGTTGATAGCGATGTCGTTTGGGGGAAGTTAAGCCTGACGGACGCTTTGGTTTCGTTCGGAATAGTAAACCTGAATGGGCTGGTGCCGTGTCTCACGCATTCCCTACATCCATCTTTCATATATTTACAAAGCGCTACACCGAACATATGCTCATCACAGACATCCCAGAAAAACAATAAGCACGTAAATACACTTCCATTACTGAGTAAGACAAACACTCCAGTTTAAATTACCAAAGAAAAAGAACCCAAAAAGCTAACAGTTGCGGACAAAAAGAAGAAGAATAAAAATTTCCTCAAATTATAGGGTCTAATAAACGTAGGCTATTCAAAATAATTCTTAATTTAGCGAGATTCATCACTTTCATAATTTTAAATATAAAATAAGACTGATCGTACCTGAGGGATGCTTAGAAACAATATCTTAAATATGAGACACGGCTTTAGAATATACGAGCTCTTAGTAAAAATTAACTGATTTATTTTACGTTATGGCTTTACGCTTCGCGCACGTCGAGACCATTATAGGCGTGAAAGGACTAAAGGCAAGAAATGGGGAGGAATTCAGCCAAAGCCGTTTGAAAAAAACAATCCCGCCATTCGACAAGAGTGATTTAGGGAAACCATCGAAATTCGTAAACTCAATGGCAGATTCGAACCCGCGTCCTCAAAAATATGAGCTCAGAGCACTAGATCTGAAATTTGTAAACATATAGTTCACATGAATACAATATACTTGCTGCACTACGATCTTTATGAAAATAAACAATTTATGTCGCAGTATATTATTTCTGTTTTCTTGCACCATGCATCACAGGTTACCAACAAACCATGTGTACAATATTTCTATTAAAGGAACACTACCCTCTTGGGCACATACTGTTCCGTCAATGAGCACTGAGGAAAGATTTGGGCAATTTCGTAACTTTACTGACGTAACCCACTGGATGATACCGTTACCAAACAAATTTTCACGATGTTAGGATCATAAATACAGGGTGAGTCAAAAAGAACTTCACAACTTTGGAATGATATAGAAATTTGCTGAAATAACTTACAGAATCGGTAGATGTGTCATTTTGTATCAAACAACCTCAAGTTTGAAGCACATAGTGCATAAGTACACCATTCCGCCACCAGGAGAACTAGTTAAAATGGCTACTTTCACTGGTGTGGCCCGTGCTCGCTGTGTCTTTTGGTTTTATGAAACGAACTCTGCAACAACTGTTCAGCGTAAATTTCGCATAGAATACGCTTAAGAAACTCCAAGCTGACGTACAATTTACTCTTGGCACAAGAATTTTGTTGAGACGGATTTCCTCGATTAGCGCTTCGCAGGTCAGAGGATTGGCCGTGAAGGGCCAATCATATGTCCAGCTCGCTCCCCAGACTTGATACCACTGGATTTCTTTCTCTGGAGTTTCACTAACAATCATGTGTATGTTCCTCCCCTACCAAACAATTTGGCTGACCTGAAAAATGATTATAGGCTGCTGCTGTACGAGTTACGCCCAACTTTCTGGTGGGAAGAAATTGATTACCGATGGGATGTTTTCCGCATGATAAGTTACACTTGACACTTTTATATGAAACTTGAGGTTGTTTCCTACAAAATGACACATCTATCGATTCTTTAAGTTATCTCAATAAATTTGTAAAGTCCTTTTTGACTCACCCTGTATATTCCTACCAATTATCCGTCGTCACGTACGAAAAGGAAGTACCTTGGAGTGCAGGTAGTGTCCGGGCGATTAGGTTGTAAATGCCCTTCCCTGGTTTTCGAACCAACTGGTTGCTGGGTAAATTATCAGATCAGCAAACCATCAAGCTAAACTCGGTGGCTTTGCTATTTAGTGTTAGGTTCGGGATGTTTTGAGGAACTATTTATTATCCTCTTTTAGGGAAAAAACCAGGGCTATGGTCATTTAGGATGACCGTAATCGTAAAAAAAAAACTATATTTTTCGTGTACTAAATTATACTGGGTTGCACACAGTACTAAGTGGCACCTTATGTCTGTGCCATTTTCTTGGCATTACTGTACTGAGAGTTGCCAATCTTTCTGTATTTTGTCGTTTTGCTTCTATATTTTCTAAGAATATAGTGGATTGTCTGAATATTTCTGTATTTATATTCTCTACGTTTGCTTTCCGATGAAGGCGGTCAATTGAAGTATATTGTGATTTATTTAGAATCATTCTGAGGCATCGGTTCTGTATCCTCTGAATGTTCATTATGTTTGTTGGGCTTGCTGTCCCCCATATTTGGCATCCGTACAATAAGAACGGTTGTATTACTGATTTGTATATCCGTATCTTGGTGCTTGTTCTGAAGTCGTTGCTACGGAGTACGTGGGCCAAATTTTGTGCTACTGCCAGTCCTTCCTATCGCCTTCCACATCGGGCAGGGCAAAGTCACGACGCTGCTCAGGAAATTGTGCCATGTACGAAAATGGGGCGTTCTTCGCAGACGGCGCTACGGCTGTTGTTTGCTGATGTTACAACGCAGCTCCGCATGGGTATTATTGTGCAGTATTGCTAAACCATAACCGGAGCGTATGTTAGATCTTTCTTACTGACAAGTGTAAGTTTTCTGACTGTAATCGACACGAAACACTAAAAACTAATTAGAAATTATCATAACTGACGCGTTTGGAAACAATTTCTCGCGAACGTATGTGATGAAATTTCAGCTATAATAATTTTAGACATCGTCAGATTCTGATATTTGAGGAGAGATCTGTAATCAAAGGGCTTGAGTGGAAGGAAAAATCGCCAGTTCAAATCCCGTTCTTAATCACAGTTTTAATGGACTGACTTTCAGATCTGGATAAGCTTTGCTTTAGTCATATGAACTGCGCTAAGACTTTCTCTGCTAGTATTCCGTGAAAAGATAAATGTCACCTTTATTACCAAGAGGCGGAACGCCCGGCAAATCAGAATCCGGTTAATCAATATATATATTATAAAAGTAAGTGTACAATGTACACACTTTGACAGTAAATTTTACCGCCGCTGAAAAATTCTATCACCCTTATTTTGCACAATCTGACATCAATGTCATCCTAAGAAACAGTAACGCAATACTGGCTTGTATGCGTTATTGTTTCTTAGGATGATATTGATATAGGATTGTGCAAGATAAGAGTGATAGAATTTTTCAGCGGCGGCCAAATTTATTGTCAAAGTGTGTACGTGCCGCTAAAACTCAAAAACGAGTCCTGGTACGATCAAGGTAATCATAATGGTTTGGTAGCCCTCTATCATTTATCCATGAAGAAGGTTTCCATTTTTACCTGAAGGGCGTGATTTTTAAGATAGAAGGGCTGCAAGTTTCGCTCTCTACAACAGCGAGAAAACGAAACAGTCGAAAAGCGCGAGGCACGTTTACGTTGCTAACGAACGAAACAATAAGAACAGCGAAAAAACGAAACAGTTGAAAGCGCTAGGCACGTTTATGTCCTCAGCGAGCGTGAATGTCCACCGTGAGAGGCAGAGGAACCGAATAACAACGAAATGAACGAATTAAAGAATCAATCTTATAATAGAAGACTGCGAACGCAAGCCGCCCATGGAAATATCACTCTACGAGAAACGCGGACAAGGACAAGTAAACAGTATAATCTGACTAATGAAGCATTCCACTACAACCCGACAAAACAATATAACAAAAACAACCACGTCGTAATCGGAAAAATGGATAACATCTACCAATTTTGTAACGCGAAAAAATTCAGTGGAGAAATACAAGGATTCTGTTGCATGAATGTAAAAATTCGAATACGACCACTGGAAGCACCTCCACAGGAATTTCTACATTACATGACCGGGGAAGCTCCAGAATCAAAACACATAGTATTAATCCTCAGAATATCCCTGATCTCTACTGAACTGCCATTCAAATTTAAAAGACTGCAATTTAAAATCAAATTAGCCTATAGTTTTACAATTAACAAAGCGCAAGGACAAATGTTTAAACATTGCGGCATCAACCCCAAAGACTCCTGCATTTTTCACGGTCAACTATATTAAATTAACTATACGAAATGAACGAAGTAGTAAATTCTAAAAATTTGTACGTAAGTAAGGATAACAAAATGAAAAATGTTGTTTACAAACAAGTATTGCAGAAGTTAGAATATGTTTTCAATAAAAAAATACCTCTTACATTTTAAAGTTTATACTTTAATTCCAACTACCACACAATCTCATATCAACTCCTTGAGCGAAGCCGGGTACCTCAGCTAGTAGTATTTAAATCAGGACGAGATTCTTTAAGATTATTTGAGACCTAATATTTAACATTACTCGCAGCTGAAATAATGAAAAATATCTATTAATATCCTCCAAAGTTGAGAATAAACATGGTTAAAGTTAATTCCATTTAACCCAAAAACTTTTGCGAATGTGTAAGTTGTTTTTCCGGAGTGGTAGATATTATATGCGTTGTAGTACAATGGCCTCTACATTCGGTAAGAAAAATAATTGCTTAACTGATAGTGGTGAAAAGTACAACAAAAGAATACGAGAGGCGGAAATCATACACTTTTTTTATCTCCTTAACGTCTCTCTAACAGCGAGGTCTTTAGAGTAGAGACGGGATTGGATGGGGGGCAAAGAATGGGAAGGAATTCGGCCATGGCCTTTTGAAGGAAGCATCCCGGCATTAGCCTGGAGTGATTTGGGAAACCATGGAAAACCCATATCTGGATGCCCTGACGGGGATTCGAACCGCCGTCCTCCCGAATGCGAGGCCAGAACGCTAGCCGTTACACTACTACTCTCGGTGGAAATCATAGCCTTGATCAAGCACACATATTCGGCTATTGTCTGAGAAGGATCGTTCAGAGAAAATAGAAGAATTAACAGATTCGATATGCTAACAGACATTAAGAATTGAAAAAAAATATGTAAAAGAAACAACATGCTTACAGTATAAACCAATTGATACCAATCCTATCTGAGTGATATTCCACTGTTGAAAAATGAGTTCTCCTAACTTGTATTGGATGGCATCATTAATGGTCAGTAGGGTTCGAATCTTTAATACCTAAAAACTACAGAAATATGCAGGCAAATATGACCTTAAAAATGGGTAAATATCACATAAAATGACGAAATGTGACCAAACATTTAAATTTACTATACATAAAAATATGCTCAATTATACATTATTTATTTTATCTAGTCGTGTCGCATTCATGTAGACAACATAATTTGCTTCTGTGCTCTCGCTATACCATTGGGATATTAAATTTTAAATCACTTGGTCGAAGTCACTTTAATTTTACATAATTTACAGAAATAACTGTTTCTTCTATACTAAATATTCTTCACAAAATTCCTTTAGGTAATTACGTACGTCGCAATTTCAGTTTTTGGGTAATATCAAGATGGGGATACCGCTGCGGCCTCGTGTAGTAAACACACAGATCAAGTGCTATATATTACATCACTGTGACCTATTCAGTCTGCACGTACCGACACAGTAACAGCTATAGATATGATCCGTAAATTGGATATCTGCGATATCGTGCGTTATGGTTACGTTTCACTTTGGTCCAGGCTGCATTACGACCGAAACGCATATTTATAAAATATGATTTCGTCAATCATCATTTGAGTTTATGTTGTAATGCAGCCTGGACCAAACTTCACGATGATGGCATATATACCACGTAATCTGTGTGTTTACCACGTAATCTGTTTGTTTACTACGCGAGGCCGCAGCGGTATCCCCATCTTGATATTACCCCAGTTGTTTTTTTTTTCCGCTGCTCATTTATCATTATTTTCAAAAGTATTGGTGACAATGAGACATTGATGCGGCTCGACACAGGCATGATGCTGCTACGCTGCCGAGATTAAATGTTCCATTAACGTTTAGAGAGTGACAATAATGCATAACTTTAATTATTTACTTGGGAATTCTGACCAGTTGAGTGACAATTGGTTTTTTTTTTTTCCTCCAGTGTATAACAGGAGTACGGTTCTGCGAATCTGGAAATCTATAACTTCTAGTGAATTCCCGGTATTATTAAAAATTGCCAGATTTTTCCTCAAAATAGGACCATAAATATTATTTTAATATAACCAAAACTAGGAAAATGGGCTGAATATACATTTATATGCTATACAAAATACAATCATTGTTAAATCAGCATAACAGCTCAAAGAAAAGAAAGGAAAAAAATATGACTTTTCCTAAGATCCGAACCCTAATGATCACTGCTCATTAACTAAAATTGAAAAAATTTGAAAATCTGATATTTTTTTAAAAAATCTAGAAGCTTAGAGTAATTTACGTGACAGTAATTTGTAATAGGAACTACCTGCATTATGGCCTTTAAGACTCCGATTGTTAACAAAATATTGAATTAGCCTAAGATTTGTCAAATATTCTAGCTTTCTATCTTCTAAAATATTTATGGGTCTATAATAGATAGTCAGTTACTTTGTCAGGATGATTAATTGTTGCTCACATTCTGCTTTAGTTGCTGTGTTTATTCTCACCTGTAATCGTCTGAATGTATATCTTCTAGTTTCTTTATTTAATGGCAACACCCCGAATTATAATGATACAACTGTCATGAAAATTCTCACAAAAGCCTACTTTCATGATATACGAATTAATGTTCATCTTCAAACTGTGGTACGTATACACAAAAAAATTGGTAATTTTTAATTGGGAGACTCTTAATAATATGAAAAAACCTAAATGGCTGAAGATAAAATAATAGCAACGTTTTGTTATCATTATCCATTATTGATATCACAATATAATAGATAATTATCCAGCAATCATGAAATCAGTTATTTAGCTACATAGTCTCATATTTTCGGGACTTCAAGTTGTAAAGTGTATACCTATGTCAGTTTCATTTTACAATTATCTTAGCAGAATAATTAAACATCATCGTTCGAATTTGTTACTTGAGGACAATGAAGATTACTAATCTTTAGAAATTAGACTATTAAATACATGTGGCAACCAGCAGTGATATTAAATTAGGGACTAAGAAAGCCAATTAATGGATGAGTGGGTCAAACAATAAAACGAGCCCATATTAGAAGCTTCATTATGTCAGGCCTATTTAGGTCAGGAGATATTGTAAGGACCGGCGGGGAAAGAGGTATTAAAATGTGTATCAAACATAGTTAACGCATAGAAATAAACAGAAAAGCCACATCAAAGATTGTAGGATAATATTCTCATCGAGACTTCAAAGTACTGAATATAAGAGGGGCGTTATTAAAGCTAAGAGACAATTTTCACTCTTTCGCCATTCTAATTAATCAAATGAAATCGTCAACTATTATCTCCATAGTCCGAAAACTGTTTCATGTTAGTTAATGGTTTCAAACAGAAGCTAAACACAAAAGTTATCTGTTACGATGTTAGAGGCATGGATTTCTGAACGCAAAAAAAAGGAAGTAATGAAAACTCGCCATAATATTACTTCGATCGTCTTTTGCAGATTAGTTCACCGCTTTGCACATTTTACCTGCTGCAAAAAAAATACGTACAGAAAAAATTTCTAGTGAGTGCCACGTTGTGGGATAATTACAATAATATTTATAACAAGTGATATTCCACAGGCAGTGTGATGCTTTTCTAATAATTCATTAGGCTTTCTCTAGCTCTGTGAAGTGCAGCAGATCAATTCTTCTGTTCCAATCTTCTAAGATTGTAAATAATCATCAAACAGCTGAGCATTGCGTTGTACTGTTGGGAAGTCTCATTTTACCAATGGTAGCAATAAAAATAGTGTTAACACATTCCATACAGTAAACAAGCCACCACTAGCTAGCAATATGCCTTGCTGCCGACGTGCTGATAAGGTGTAATTGAGTCCGGTGTATGAGTTGTCAACTATTAGGCCAGGCATTAGGGAGTAAGCTGGTTAAATCTTCGGTCGTTCCATCCAGATTTCAACTATCAATAGTTTCCCGAAAGCCTAGGTGGTGCACTTAAACATTTCTTGACACAACCGCCTCGAAAAATGCAAAAACAAAAACGAGTTGTAACATATCTATTAAATAATTGTCAGCGCAGAAATTTATAATAGTCAACTTTTGGATGCAGAAAAGAAATTTAAAAACTAATAAGCAAATTACGAAAGTTGTGAATGCAATTCTTTGAAAGAACATATTTTTATCATAGGCCAACCTTTCGGATATCATGCTGTCTTTATTCCTGAGCAAAATTGGAAAGGATGCCACAGCATGACGACCGAAACGTTGGGTTTTTCCACAATGATGCCGTCACCCAAAAAGAATATTGACCACGGTCGCGGAAATCTAAGATAATCTTATTCAATTGGTATCGTGTGCACGACATACTCATAATCATATTCATCTATAGTTTGTAATCATGGCCGTGTCTGCTTTGCATACAATCCAATTTCCCCTCTCTTCCCATCTCTTCAGCACACATTCCTGCACGTCTCTCGTTCATCTATTGGTCTGTGCAATTTACCATGTGTCTTGACGAACTATGTGTTTAAAATACAAATTTTACGTTAGTTTTTTTTTTTTTTTTTTTTGCAGAAACAACACTTCACTACTAACTTTTTTCAATCAGTTGAGATCCTTTTTCCAGTCCTGCATCTTCGATAATGATAAGAACCACTTTTCACCAAGTTCGAAAGATGTTTCTGCGAAATCCGATTCTCTAACGCTGGTTATTAAGGGGTCTGAAGAGGCTAGTAGGTGATAAAAGCAATCAACCGCTGCGTACTGCCGCAAGGTTTTACGCATGTGATGTTCTTACTGCGAACTTTTTGTGTCCCTCACGAGTAGTCCAGTAAAAAGTACAGCACCATGGATGAGAATTTTATAAACAGCGACAGGTAGGTAAAATTATGGGTATTTTACGAGAAATAGTTTTGCTGTGTCGAAAGCAAAACAATAAAAGGCATCACTGTTCATTTCTCTTTCACATAACATGGCCACCAAAACAATAACTAAGCGAGAAGTAATTTATTCATTAATTCCGGAGCAGGTGAAGCAGTTCTGAGGTCAGAAAAGAAACGTCTTGTTGTATTTACATATCAGAACTGTGTTGCAGACGAGCCGTGAAAATGAAATTTTTTTAATTTTTAAATTTTTATCTTATTGGTTTTGCAACACACTGGAATCTGAGCTTTGGCGTTAGTAAATTTGACACATTACTTCTCTGACAAAACTACCTTCTTTCTGTAATCTCTGGTCCAATATACGTGTTCATGCCAGTTAGTTAACGCAGTAACGTTCGTCTATTGCCACGGACTGCTCATCCTTCGAAGATCTCTATCATCCAGCATACGTGTCAGCTACTGTGTTGTATCGTTTGGGAAGTAATTCCGTCAGTGAGATACTCCTCATTAGGGATATTCATTTAAAAATCGATGTATCGTACCCATTCGATGTTTGACGTACTAAACATCGGATTGATTCGATGTTTTGGCGAAGAATTTTTCTATTTGATGCATTGATTTAAAAAAAATAAAAACATCAAATCAATGAAAAAGTAACTCTGGCTGATAATGACAAAGAACAAAAGAAATAAATTTGTGATTAGTAAATTTATTCAAGATTAGATTATAAATTGTTTCAATTTGAAGTAACTGTCATTAACAGGAAGTGGACAACTCTGAGCAAGTAGCAGGACATAACAAAGGTGAAGATGATTTTTTTTGCGGTTGGCTATCCTATCAGTACGAGTGAATGAATTAAATTAATTTCTTAGGTTCCCTGCTAATGTTTGCCGCTGATTCAAGAAGTTCGACAAGATGGAACAGAACATACTATATGATTTGAGAGGTTTATAAGAATACGCAATGTCGTCAGTAATATAATTATGTCGCCATAAATGTGCACCACTTATACCCAAAGCGTCAGAACTGTCAATTCCCTCTTCTGTTTTTACAAGTATTATGTCTCCTGGAAGCTGTAACCAAGGAGGGTTCTGGTGACAGGTACTGCACTAGCAGCAAAGTGATTCCGTTAATCCATTGCTTAGTTTTTAAAAATCCAGTCCCTCAGATTGAAAGACTCACTCGCCAAAGAATTGAAATCGTTTGTGCTTAAAGAAATTGATTAAAAGAATTGATGCTATAGAGAGAGTGACTCCACTCGCCATAGCCACTGTATTGGATCGGAGGTTTAAAAAATGCACTTCAGGGACGCACTTGCTTGCTCTCCAGCAGTAGGAAAATTCAAAGACTTAATGACAAATAATACATAAAATTCTGAAATGTTGGAATCTGATTCAGACCAATCTGGAAAACCAGAAGAGAGCTTTTCTTAATGGAAGATCATCACAAATTAGTAAACAAGAGCTGGAATTTAACACATCCTGAGAATGCAATTTCTCATGAATTATCTATTTCCTTGCATAGTCCAGTAGGAAGACTCAGTGAGAATCCTTTGAAAATATGGATTGATCTAAAAGTTTAGTTTCCTAAGCTTTCAAAAGTCTCTTCAAATACTTGACTATTGTCGAGATTTCTGTTCCATCCGAACTTTTATTTTTGAAGGCTACTCAAATAGTCATTAGCAAAGGAATAGAATGAAAGGAAAACGATTGAGTAAACTTTTGTTTCTATAAAGTTTGCCTAAACAACAATGGTGTTAAGCGGTTAAAGACTTAAAATTAATATTTTTAGTCAGCTTTAGTATTTAATGACTGTTTTTTTCTATTGTAATGGTATGGTATCGTAATAAAATATTTCAGTTAATTTCTAGTTTTTGTTTTTCTTAAAAAGCTATATCTCACTCATACAACATTACTGAACCAATACTCAGTATTACAAAATTAATTTTTTAATGTTGGGTGAGCGGTTATCGCTCTGGCTTCGCATTCGGGAGGACACTGGTTCGAATCCCAGTCCGGGCATCCAGGTTTGATTTTTCCATCGTTTCCCCAATCACTCTAGGCGAATTCCCGGATACATCTGTGTCTAATTCCTTCGCGCTCCTTGCTTACATTCACTTCCAGCCTGTAATGACCTCGACGAGGTGTAAAACCATAAAATTAAACACATCATTACAGCTAGAGCACTACACTGCTGGTATAGTGTTACTCTGTGTTTACACGGACCAAACGAAGAACTGTCTGCGTTCAATTGGAAATGTTGAACTGTCACATCTTCTCTTGGCGATTTTAAAGGAACAGGTAAGAGATAAATGAAACGACATTTGCCAACGAATAATGTTGGCCTGTATTTATTAAGCTAAGTAAAACATAAAAGTATTCGACGTCGAAAAAAATCCATGTTTTAAGTGATGCATCGTAAAACATCGATGCAGCTTTCCGATGTATTACATCGAATGAAAACATCGGTGTACTTTCTAAGTAGACACCTCTAGTCTTCATATATAATTCACAATGTGAAAACCTAAATTTGGCTGTCACTCTCAAAATACTGACAGTTTCGTTGTGCTCAGATATTATTTCACATTCCAACTCGACTAACCGTCTGATCGGTCGTAGTGGGTGACTGGTGACGTTCGGGCCCACCATTCAGAAGGATACGAGTTCAAATACACGTTCGTGTGTCCAGATTCCGGTGTTTCATCGTTTCCAGGTGACTGCCGGAGTGTTTCCTTCAATAGGCCATGACCGAATTCCATACCGTTCCTTGTACCCAGTCACCGCCTAATATGACATCTAGGTGAGACCTAAAGCTCGGAAAATAAAAGATACAGAAAGGCGTATTTCGGGTAAGCGCTGCAGGTTTTTGTGAAAACGTCGTAACAAAATCATAACATGTGTTTTGTAATTTAATTACCAATCTCTTTGATACAGTGGTTACATGAAGTAGTATAACAGTTTGTAACGTGACGCGCTGTCGCCACGTTCCAATGTGCATTTTTATTATATAAATAATAATATAAGAATAATTAACATAAATCTTGGGCGACCACCTAAATAGATTTTTGTCGTATTTTTATAAAGTACGCAAGATTCCAAGTGAGGACTGTAATGCAATGGTGAAAATTCAGAGTACCTTGTCACAGCGAATATTAAAGAATTATTGAGCTATGTAGGCTTGAAGCTAATCGAGGTCTTCCCGAGCCACGGAGGCAGGAAGTCAGGGATAAGGGGTTTTGCCAGCTTTCACGTTGGGTTGGGGAGCCACAACAGGCCACTGCCCCGGTGCGAAAAACCCGCCACCCGAACACGCTCTCACCCCGGCGAACTTAGCCGAATATGTCCGACCTCTGTGATATACGCGTGGCAAATAAGATATCGGGGATATCACGTGACATTAGGTGCCAACCTGAAGATCCAATCCAAATGAGCATATAACTTAAAATCCTGGGAATTTTCTGTTGAATGTGATCTTCGAGACTGCAAGGGGGTGGAGCCAGAAGTTTTCCTCGGAGACCGAAGAGCGAGGAGCGACATTATACATTCGATTCAAGGTGAGTCTATTCTGAGGTGGACTTGAAAAGTTGGCTTCTCTCGCCATCTGCCGCTGTACGACTTCTGGCTGCCGGCTTGCTGGAGCAGGCTTATAACGGCGACACCGCCAGTAATGCGATGATGCGCATTAACAGACAGGACGTGTCTGTAGCCGCCGTGTGAGATAATCTCACATACCGTGGGTTATCTCCGATCACCGCAGACATCAGACGCAGCCATCTGATTGTGCATTCCGTGAAACTGAATCCTTAAGCAACTTTTGAGAGGATAGATCCATGTTCTAACTTTGTATTTGTAAAACCCCTGAGCTAGTGGCACAATTAGTCAGAACTAGTTATTTTCGAATGATATATTGTTCATTCTGGTGCCTATGATTTTTTTTAACTGTTAAGTCACAGTGTTATGATACCTTTGTCTGAGGTCGTCATAACTAATATTTTTCATTGTTTCCAATTGTCATTATTTCTTGCATTTTAATTCTGAGATATATTTAAAAGTAAATATTTAAATTCTTTGCTTGCTCATGACGGCTAATTGTACCTCTGAGGGTTGCTTTTACGATTTTCCCAATTTGTGTTAATGTTAACGGTAAATTCGCTCAGACTTGTAATCGCCAATGATAAGAAAATAATATTGTGACAATTTTCCTAAATTCCAACTAACATCGAGACTCTTGCAAAATTAATAAATTTTCACTCCTTAATAAAAATTAAAATTAAAAATCCCCTTTTATTAACCATAAAGGTATGAAAGATAATTGTAACGTAGTTTGCCCACTAAGACGCCCACTACAAGTTACAGAATAGATAAATTATAAGTTTTTCTCATGTATCAAAGGTCTGCCGTCTCTAAAGTAATACACGTACATTTCTTTTTATTTTCTGTTCCACGATATCGTAGCTCTCGCATTTGTTTGGCCCAGGACCTCTTAGGTTTCTTGGGTTCCTTTTGACACGAGCTATCTTCTAATTTGCGTCTCTTTGTTCACAAGTAGATGCAATTTTTTTAGATTTCCAGAAAGCCTTTGACTCTGTGCCACACAACCGCCTTTTAGCGAAGCTTCGAGCTTACGGTATATCGGATCAGCTTTGTGAATGGATAAAGGATTTTCTAACTGGTCGGTCGCAGTATGTTGTCGTTGAAGGAGAAAGTTCTTCTAATCTAGATGTTACATCGGGTGTACCTCAAGGAAGTATAATAGGACCACTTCTTTTCTTAACTTTCACTCATGAGTGTAGTGAAATACTTCTTCCACCAACCTATTTGAGTCGGAAGGACAGGAAAGATAAAATTAGAGAAATAAGGTGCCGGACTGATTCTTATATGAATTCTTTTTTCCCTCGTACCATTAGGGATTGGAATGCACAGCAAAGAGATTAGCTTTGGTGCTGAGCACCCTCTGCCACCCACAATTTTGTGAATTGCAGAGTATATATGTAGATGTAGATGTAGATCTATAATTCCAACCATATTTACTACTCATTTGAGACAACATCTTTATTTTTTTAAATTTAATATCGATCTTTACTTATATTCCGACGCGTTATTTTACTATCTCACTATGGCTCCTAGTAGTGCTTCGTTCTCATTCATTTCCTGGCTTTACGCCTCGTCGACGTCTTGGTCATTAGAGGCGAGAAAGGACTTGGAACAAGGAACGGGAAGGAATTCGGTCATGGCCTTTTGAAGGAAGCATCCCGTCATTCGCCTGCAGTGATTTGGCGAAACCATGGAATACCTAAATCTGGATGCCCGGTCAGGGATTCGAACAGGCTTCCTCCCGATTGCGAGGCCAGAGCGTCACCGTTCACCCGACTCGATCTGTCTAGTGCTTCGCGAGCTTTTTGAATGACACTTGAATCAACGTCCTAGCTGAATGGTTTTTCGCGCTACACTAATTTATAACTTTACACACTACTTCGAAAGAATCAACTATATCATCAGATGACTTTACAGGCAAAACAAATGCTGCACGACGAACTGGTACAGACATGCTCTACCAGTTGTGGGCTCAAGCGCTATTAACGTACCATTAATCCTGTAGCGATAGGCGATTCGAATCTGACAGTATTTTTCAACTAAAGAAAGTTCGACCGACTATCACCATATTTAACGAGCTAATAGACGTTTTTACGTCAAATGAAGAAGAAGTTTAATGTCGTTATGAAACGTTTCACAGATCGCTCACTAGTCCAACAGATGGCTCTGGCACCCGTCTAGTTATACTCTTTTGTTCTGTACGTTTGAATCTGGCTATCCCATCAATAACTTCAGTCTTTACAGTGCAAGTAAGAACACGTCGTAAAATTGTTCAGACCATAATAAAACACGTATTTTTGCACGCCGTGCCACTGTAGGTTTATAATAACTATCAAATTTACTTTTACCGATCGTGGTGAGTGAACGGTTAATGTTCTGGCCTCGCATTCAGGAGGACGGCGGTTCGAATCCCCGTCCGGGCATCCAGATTTGGGTTTTCCATGGATTCCCAAAATCACTCCAGGCAAATGCCGGGATGCTACCTTTAAAAGGCCATTGCCGAATTCCTTCCCGTTCCTTGTCCCCAATCCCATCATGCCTCTAATGACCTCGACGTCGACGAAGCGTAAATCCAGAAGTAAACAAAAAGCTACTTTCAATTAAATTCACGGAAAACTGCCCTTCCACCACATTACTATCAGAAAAAAAGGTAATACAAATGTCAAGGGTATACTGGAAAAAAATTTAATTTTTTATGTGTTAATTTTCTGTATGTAGCTTGTTATATAAAAAGTTTCCTGCGATCAAACATGTATCTGCAGCTGAAAACATTACATTTCAGACTGCCTCTGTATGGAACATACGTCAATTTTAATAAAAGTATTATGTTACCAAAAAAGGTGCTGTGAATTCACTGTTGATACATGGGTCCAGTTACGACGTTATTGATGTTAATTGTATTGTTACATTGTAATTAAAACCCGATTGTGGAGTATTATACTCTCATATTTCATCCGTGACGTTTGGAATAAAGCTGGAAGCAAGCAAAATTAATTTAAACAATACTTAAAATGTAAGACGAACGAGAGCAAATTTCAGTTCCCACATGTATATCTGTGGTATAAAGCGTTTTAGATGACGGAGATAAGAATCAGTACGACAGCTACATAGAATTGTAGAAGAAAAAAATGGATGGTACAAGCAGCTGAACTTAAATAAAAGTGTTGTAATAAGATATTTTATCGTTTTCTTATGGCTTTAATTTTCTTCAACGTTTAAGCCATTAGAGGGAAAGGAGTGGGGGAAAGGAACGTGCCTTTTGAAGGAAGCATCACGGAATTCTCCTGGAGCGTTTTGGGGAAACCATGGAAAACTGAAATCTGGATGCTCGGACGGGGATTCGAACCCACGTCTTCCCGAATGCGACGGCAGGCATTACCACTCACCCATCACGCTCGGTGTATTTTTATCCTGGGCCGGCCTCGGTAGCGTAGGGGCTAGAGCACTAGCCCCACGTGCCGAACGTCGCCGGTTCGAATCCGGCCGCGGGCATGGATGTTAAGTGTTGTGTGTCTGTGTGAATGTCCTGTCCGTCCTGTGGTGTCTATACATAGGAAGAATAAACGCAATGGATAAACTAAAATTCACATGAAGAGATATCATAAAACACATTCAGCTGGCTGAATGGCTTAGTCGCCGAAAGCCAAAATTATTTTTTTTTTTTTTTTTTTTTTTTTTTTACAGTTTAACGTCCCTTTTTAACAACGTGGTCTTTAGAGACGGGAAAGGATGGGGGCAAGGAATGGGAAGGAATTCGGCCATGGCCTTTTTGAAGGAAGCATCCCGGCATTCACCTGGAGTGATTTGGGGAAACCATGGAAAACCCAAATCTGGATGCCCGGACGGGGATTCGAACCGCCGTCCTCCCGAATGCGAGGCCAGAACGCTATCTGTTACACCACCACGCTCGGTGCCAAAATTAAACAAAATAAAATATATATATATTTTTTCCTGCTTGCACAACGCTGGACTTGAACCTGCGTTGTTCACATATTTGAATCGTTCTCTGATCGACAACTAATTTTGATTACGTTTCAGTCAAAAATGTATTTGGAAGCAGTTTGAAAAGAATCCGCGCCACTTCGATCGTAATCTGTTATCGAACGGGTTTTGAATGACTCGGGGTGGATTGAAGTAAGTTCTTTAGAGTTCATTCTAAAAGCAGCACTAATTATCTTCACAATCAATGTTATTATGAACGTAAATATCTAAATAAAAAAATTCTGAGAAAATCGTAAATCAAATATTCCACAAAACCTTTTCTTATCACTAACAATATTTAAAGGAGATTTCCGTGGTTTCTGCTTATTGAGAATAATAAGTTTCTTAGATTCAATTAGTATTTAGTTCTGAGATTATATTTCTTAGCACTTCGCTATGGGAAAGCATTTGCTCCTCTCAATAATAAATGAGTATCAATAGTCTCTAATAATTTTAGCAATTCTAAGTGAAATGCCATAATATGAAAGAAACATTCATAAATACCTACTTTAATGAACAAGTTGGCAGCTACATTATCTTACGCACAAACTAATTTAATGATATATAAATGAGAGGTAACTAATTTAATAACGAAATTAGTTAACACAAGTTTTAATATAAAAGTTTGAAATTTGTCAACGTCATTAGATCGATAACATTTTTTGTGTCCTTGACAGAAAAAAATTATTCTGTGTTTGGCAAATAATATTAACACTTTTTTACAGCCCATGTGATTTGTTCCATAATTCATAAAATAATAAGAACTAATTTCAATTTAAACATTATTTTCGATTCTTACGAAAGTTTTTGTTTTTGTTAATTTTTGTTTGTTTGTTAATATGGCATTTCGCTATGAGGTCATACATCCAGCACTATGTTATTATGTAACTCACAATTATTTTTGGTTGCACTCAATGTTTGCTAGCTCAGCATTGTATAGAAGACACAACACACAGTTAACTCCACCTAAGTCTGGGGCCGGACTTGAACCCTGCAATGCGAGGTTAGTATGCTCCGCCAACGCTGCCGTTGTCGGCACATGTGAGAATTCGCAACACGGAAAAGTGCCAGGCTACGACAGGAAGTAGGAATTCTCAGAATGCAGGTACAATCAGGTAAACAGTGGGAGAGCGCCATTTTTCCTTCTGTTCGATATAGAACGACGAGAGTGTAATCTTGGAAAAACTAAAGGGATGACCACTTGCAACACGACAATATATTCTTTTTTGTATTACTTATTTTGCGAGTGTAAAACTGATGAGTGAGAAACCGCGTGGAGCTAGAAAATACCTACTCACGTAAATAGGTTAGCGGATGGAAACGAAATGTTGAAGGTGGAAAGATGGACGAACACAAATAGCCAATTAGAATGAAAAATTGTGGTTGTTGTAAACTAGCGTTTGTATTTGTTGCTTTTCATGGGAAAATCATGGTGACGCAGCATCGTTTGGCCGTTGATGCTACTGGTGACGACCAACACCGCACAAAAAGTGTATATGAACATAGTTTTGTATTAAACGGTGAAGGATGTGAGGACACTATATCAGCTCTCGTATATGAGAGAGTAACATTGGCTTCCACATTCCGATTTGCTACTATGGGAGCTTGTCACCGAGCGTGGTGGGTGAGCGGTTAACGCTCTGGCGTCGCATCCGGGAGGACGCGGGTTCGAATCCCTGTCTGTGCATCCAGATTTTGTTTTCCCATAGTTTCCCCAAAGCACTCCAGGCAAATGCCGGGATGCTTCTTTCAAAAGACCTTCTCCGAATTCCTTCCCATTGTTTGTCGCCATCCTTTCCCGCCTCTAATGACCTCGACGTCGTTGAGACCTAAAGCCATAAGCAAAAAAGGGGAACCTTGTCCAACAGAACACTGACCGTCAGGGGCGTAGCTACTATGGGGCTAGGCGGTGCAGTGCACCGGGGCCCCTACGCTCAGGGGGCCCCCAAGTGTATCTCAGGGGGCCACAAACGCACCTCTGGCGGCCTTCAAAGCGCAGTTCAGAGGGCCCATGGGCCTTCACGGCAAACTGCGACCTTTTTTTCTTAACTCTACCGTCGTCTAATGAGACAGAGGGAGCCCCTCACTAAGGGCCCTCACTGCTCAGGGGGGACCCAAACCACTGCGCAGGGGACCCCAACCACTGCACAGGGGCCCCCAGCCTCAGCTCAGGGGGCCTCTACCAGCCACACAACGCAAAAAAGGTCGCCCATCTTGCCTGAGGGCTCAAAATAAATTTTTTGCACCGGGGCCCTTGTTGACCTAGCTACGCCACTGCTGACCGTGGTGCCATAATTCACATACTGAAGGCTAGAGATCATCAGCTGTTGGAGTTTTTGAACGATCAACGTTGCACAGCTGGTGACGTTCGAATATGACGAAACGGTAACAAAAGCGTAAGAAGTGAACGAGATCAAACGAATATTCCCTAAACTTAACCAACGAAATGAAACAATATGTAATGTCGATTTTTACATGGTCACATATTCCATTGTGCAGATTGAGAAACAAAACAAAAACAAAAATTATTTCAGTTTTGAATAAATAATCTAGTAAAATGTAATTACTATAACAAATGTTCTCAATACCTCATCCTATCACTAAATAAATAACTTATAAACATTAATTGCATAGCAACTAACAAACGTGACGGCGTTGAACTACAGGGTGGAAGACTTAAATCTGTTTGTTATTTTGCATTATCGCACCGAGAGTGGTGGGGTAACGATTTGCGTTCTCGCCTCGCATTCGAGAGGACGGCGGTTCGAATCCCGTCCGGGCATCCAGATTTGGGTTTTTCATGGTTTCCCAAATCACTCCAGGCAAATGCCGGGATGCTTCCTTCAAAAGGCCATGGCCGAATTCCTTCCCATTCCTTGCCCCCATCCCCATCCTTTCCCGTCTCTAAAGACTTCGCTGTTAAGAGACGTTAAGCAGATTAAAAAAAAATAAAAAAAAAAAAAACAATTATCGGGTCTTCTTTTTTCGGAGAAGTAGGCCCCTAACCTACGAATGTCTGGCAGAGACAATCAGAATGCACTAACTTGAATATTGGACAGTATGCCAACGGACCGTTTAAGCGTCGTTCAGTTGCGCTTTGGGACACGGGTAACCATTCTAGAATTCACCTAAGTGACCATCGAAAATCTGCTGTCAAGCATGATTTTAGAACTGTAACGTCAGGACGCTGTGTTGGAGCGCAAACCATAGTACTAACCCATATTTAGTCAGGAGGTGATTGAACACGGCACACCATACTGTTGGGTATTTCCTAATATTGACCTCCCTCGAAGTAGATTTTGTGGTTCAATCATAGTGGAGCTATTTTCTGACAATGTTTCTGAAACTCTTCTCTCGAAAATAACACCTTCTGAATCTCAATATTTTCCAGTTCTTCTAATTTTTCCCTTGTGCCTAAGTGTGTTTTCCTTATAACGAAAAACAGTGATCTTACGGTTGTCCATATTTAATTAGGGTTCATCCATCCTCAAATTTATTTTCCTTATTTTCCTTATTTTCTCTTCACTACTTATTCTTTCAAAACTTCCTCTCCAGTAAGAAACAGATTTTTCACCATCTGTTTAGCATTGTGCTATGTTTAATTCTTTCTAATCCTGTCTTGTAGTAAAACTATAATTGATTTAAAATACTATGAAAGAACTGGAAACTCTAGCTTCTTTTTTGTTGTTTCTAGTACGTAAAAAATTAATCAGGTTAAACAGTTACTCTAAACTGTTGCAGCGTCAGTTTAATTGCTTTGTCAATACCTTAAAAAAATCTGAGTTTCTTTGTGTACTGTTGTAGTTAACTTAAACATTGAAACTACATTGTTTAGCAGGTTTAAAGTGCTCAAAGGATGTTTAAGTTTCCGCCGCAAGTTTCTCGTTTACGAAGCTGGAATATATTCCGACAAATTATTCTGGCTATAAATTTTTTTAAGCTTACTTAAACTTTGATAACAACGCATAATCCCCAGCAGTTATCTCGGTGGTGAATAAATCTCAGTAGAAATAAGTAGCGTTTTTTAAGTAAAGTGGACTGTTTTATGGTTCTTATGCTATTTTGATTAGACTAAAGTTAACTGGTCAATCTGGTTGAAAATTGAAAGTCGCGACTGCTGTGGAACTGATAGGGAGCGCTTTTCGGAAAATGATCTACGGAAATGAGCCAATTGAGAGTCGACAGCCAAGATAATTTGCATGCAAATGTTTCCCGCAGCAGCAACTTTTTATTTGTAGGCCAGAAAATTAAGTTCTACGAATTTCTTTATCCAGAACCAGACGTGCAAAGTAGCTCGTATAAACTTTTAAGAGACATGTAAATTCTTTACAGATGATTCAGTCAGATGGCAGCATGTCGTAATATAAAATTACATCCACCAGACAAAGTCACTTATTAAGTACTGTTAGTAAAGATAACTATTTAATTTGTAGAGTGAACATTTTAATGATTTTAAATTATCTTCTAGTCAGTCTTCGGAGAATAGTTCAGGTAAATAATAGGGAAGATTACTGGCAGAGTTATTTGAAGGATAGAATAAGCCCTTCTAAAATATTAAAGATAGCCGATCTTTCATTAGATTAAACGTTAGTCATTTAGCACGAGTCATTTAGCTACAGACAGCGAGTTATAATATTTGCAACGTTGAGAGACGCACGACCACACAGAACTTAGTAACTGTCAAAAACATGAAACGCTTCGGATTAAAACACGAGTCCCAACAACTTGAACCAATTGTAATAGCGAAGCATGTTTGGTCACCAAGACGAAAGTTAAGACCAGTACGAATGGATCATTTTACAGGAGATACTCTCAGAACTCTTACACAGAATGCCGGTTTACCTTCTTTATACAGGGTGATTAAATCTAACACCGACAGTTTTCATTGTAAGTTGTGCGGGATGGTAAAGATACCCATATCCAGTAAAGCGTACTTTCGGTACATTGTTCTATCGACGTTTGAGAAAACAGTTTTAAAATGGTTATGTCTGCATTAAATTTCAAAAGGGGATCAGGACTATAACCTCTAAATTCAGTGCAGAAACTACTTCGGCCGTACAAAGAGATTCACGCACGCGGTCAAATAAATGAGATTTTGCGCTCAGTATTTTGGTTGTAGTGTATCTCCGTTAATATTCAACTTGTACGTAGAGGAAGCAATAAAGAAAGTAAAATAAAAAATTCCATGTGGCATAAGTGTTCAGGGAGAAAAACTTAGTATGCTACGATTTGCTGATGACATTGTCTTGTTAGCAGAAGAGGATGAAATAACGGAATGATATGAACAAAATACTGAAGTAAGATTTTGGACTAAATATAAATCAAAGCAAGACGAAAGTGATGAAATGTAGCAGAAATGATATCAATACTAGTAGATTAAATATAAAAATAGGATCGAATGCAATAGGAGAAGTAAGTGAATTCTGTTACTTGGGAAGTAAAATTACAACCGATGGCCGAAGTAGGAATGATGATAAAAGTAGAATAGCACTAGGAAAAAGAGCCTTCATGAAAAAAGAAATCTTTTAGTTTCAAATATTGATCTAGGAATCAGAAGGAACTTTTTAAAACTCTTTGTGTGGAGCACAAAATTTTATGGTAGTGTAACATGGACTTTAGAAATACCGGAAAGAAAGAAAATTGAGGTATTTGAAATGTGGTGCTACAGGAGAATTCTGAAAATTAAGTGGACAGACAAAGTAAGAAATGAACGAGTTTTCGAAATGATGGGTGAGGCAAGAAGTTTGTGGAAAAAGCTTACAGAAAGAAGAGACAGGCTGGTAGGTCATATTTTGAGACATGCTGGATTAGTTAATTTGCTGGTGGAGGGAACAATCGAAGGTAAGAACTGTAGAGGAAGACAGATATTAGAATATATGAAGCAGATAATTGAGGACGTGGGTTATAGAGGATATGTAGAGATGAAGAGGTTAGCAAAAGATATTAAAGGATGGAGGATTGCATCAAACCAGTCGAAAAACTGAAGACAAAAAAAAAAAAAAAAAAAATAGACGTTGCGTTATAAAGCCCTCCGTTGATGTTACAGAAGAATTATACATATTCTGTACATAGTATACAACTGTAAATAGTCAAGAGGTTTAAGAAATAGAGATCGTGGTGGTCATGTAAATTGCTGACGCTAAGGGAAAAATTCAAGTGTAAGAGTGGTTTGTTCGGTTTAAAAATGGCGGCATGTCGATTGATGACGTTCTGGACATCCATCAACTGCCAGAACGGTGCGAAAATGTTGAAAAATTCGACAGTTTGTGCTTTCAGACCGTCGACAGACAGTTGATCAACTGTCAGAGATTAGTGGGTTATCTTGGAACTAGGTTCAGCGAATTTTAAACGAAGATTTTTGAATGAAAAGGGTTGCTATCAAGTATGTTCCTCGGGCTCTGACTAACAATGAAAAAGAACGTCGAGTTGAAACATGTCGTGCTTTGAAACAACAGCTTGAAATTGATCCAGATTTTCTGTCAAAGGTCATTACATGGTGCTATGTTTACGACCCAGAAACAAAGCAACAGTCGAGCCAACGGAAGACGTCATTGTCGCCCCGTCCAAAAAAAATGTCGTCAAGTCAAATCAAACATCAAAACAATGGTTATTTGCTTTTTTGATGCCATGGGCGTAGTTCGTTCACAGTTTGTTCCCCCACTTCATAACGTCAATCAAACCTTTTATTTGGAAGTTTTAAAAAGATTACGCAACAGTTTTCGTCACAAAAAAAGCCGGGTGGTGGCAGACAGGAGACTGGTTCTTCCACCACGACAATCCACCTGCACACACAGCTGTCTCTGTTAGACATGGCACCTTATTCGTCTGATCTGGCTCCGTGAGCCTTTTTCTTATTTCCACGCTTGAAAAGGGGTATGAGAGGACATCGATTTGACAACATCGAAGAGGCCAAGAAAGAAACAAGGGAGGAGCTGCCAGCTATTTCTAAAGATGATTACAGGAAATGTTTGAACAGTGGAAGCACCGGCGGGACAAATGTATTAGTTGTAAATAGTGGAGAGCATTTTGAAGGGGATAAGGTTGTTCTGTAAAAATATGAAAAAATAAAGCTTTTAAAAAATAATTCCGGAATTTTTTGGGTACCCCCTCCTAAGTGCAGTTCCGCCAACATTCTTACACGGATGACTAATAGGTTGCCTGTCTATTAGGACACGTAAAACAGTCGGAACAAATTTTTAACACTCCACAGCGCACAAACCATAACCTCCCCTATATGGGTCCCTTACTAAAACTGGCTAGTTTTCCGTCCTGTAAAACGCCGCTATCGTTGTGTGTATTTAATGAGTTTTCAGTAGTTATTGATATCGAGGCGCCAGAGCTGCCTGATTACTGTGTTCGTCTCGTCTGCTTGGTTACTGGATACCTGCAGTTCTCGACACGCATGCAGTTTCGTGACTCCATTTGGAACACGTCTGGCCCCTAGCATCTACTTCTTTACGCACAATACAGTCTTATATTGGGACAGATTATCCGCGTAAAGGACCTCTCGATGTCATTCTCTTATCTCAACCATCTTAACTCTTTAATTCCTTCTTTAATAACATTACTCGGCTTGTTGTTAATTCTAATATTATTATTAATTTTAAACCGAGCATGACGGGTGAGTGATTACCGCTCTGGCATCGCATTCCGGAGGACATCGATTCGAATCCCCGTCCGGGCATCCAGATTTTGGTTTTCCGTGGTTTCCCCAAATCACTCCAGGCGAATGCTGGATGCTTCCTACAAAAAGGCAATGGCAGAATTCCATCCCGTCCCACCCCGCCTCTAATGACCTCGACGTCGACGAGGCATAAAGCTATAAGCAAAAAAGAAAGAAATTTTAATTGCGATCGAGCTAGCGGCTAGTCATCGCATTACTCCTTTATATATAGGCTACAGTATATATATATATCTATATAATTGGAATGTAAACTTCATCCCCCATTTACTTTCTGATTTAAATATTTTAATTTTAAGTTCCTTACGTGTTTTTTGTAAATTATTCATCACTTCGTAATTTGTTCCAATTCCTGACACCCTCACCAACAAAAGAAACTTTTTCGACTCCCTTATACATAAAATCGTGCGCAAGCTTGTGGTCATGGTCGTTTTTTCCCCTAATTCTTGGCCAATATCTCTCTAAGCCCCTCCACCAACATATGCCCTGTACATTCCAAGCACTCTCTTCACCCTCCTCCTTTCCTCCAATGATTCCCAACCCAGCTCCCTTATCATATCAGTTACTGACTGGCTCCAGCGATAATTTCTACAAACAAATCTAGCTGCTCTTCTTTGGACACCTGCCAACTCCTGTATGTGATAACCAAAATGTGGGTCCAAATCTACACCACCATATTCAACCGACCAAAGTTTTGTAACCCAATTCCCTAACTTCTCTTGTACATCCTCTCATCAAACTCTCCATTAAATGAAGGATTTTTTAACCTTTTCCTACCATCTACTCAATGTGCTTTGTTCAATTGAGTTTGTTATCAAACGTTATGCCAAGATATTTGCACTTCAAGCTTTCAACAAGCAATTCTGACCCCATCCTATAATCATAACTAATCTTTAGTGTACCTAATAAGCTAAGTCTTCTTGTCATTTATTTTCATTCTTTCAATGAGGGTAGCACCAAGTAATAGGACGAACAGTGCTAACTTTCGTCATAGGAATTTAAGGGATCTTCACTGATCTTTGTTACATGAAGTTGTCTTTACTGTTTCCGAGATATCGGAATGGGATTCCTAGTGCTGTGGTGCGCCATAGCAGTTAAATAAAAAGTCTATTTATGCTATTATAAATCTGTGAGTAGGCTGCATCTGTTTGTTCCTATGAACAGGTGTCACGTAAAAACTACACAACTGAGCTGGATGGGGTTTTGACAGTTAGAAACCTTATAGTGTAGTTCATAATCTGACGTATATGTTATGTTTCGGAGAACGGAGCAAAAATGACAATTATTTTGTATACCGAGAATAAATAGGCTCCACAACACAGTGACGTAGATATCATGGGTGTCAAAATTCAGCGTTAGGTAAAATAAAATATCCGATGAGCTTTGGCTGTCATCATTTTTTGTAACAACACATTAGAAGATGGATGCAGATGTGCCATGAACTGCATCATTTACATATAATTTGATTGACTTTTCTCTCCTGATATCCACTTTTTCTCTTGCATGTATGAACTACCAGAGACATATATAAACTTTTGGTATAGTTAGCTAAAAAATATCAATTAGTATCACGTAGGAAATAATACGTTTATTTATAGGTATGTCTTATTAATAAATACATAAATTTAGTTTAGTGAGCAATACCGTAATTTTAATGAAAGACTTTTCTTTAGTTAGATTAAATGTTTTACACGCAACGTGAAGTTCAAATTTTTGCTGGTTTTAAGTTTTCATATTTAAATTCACATTGACTTACATTCAAAAAAGATTCAAGACCACATTGAAGTATGTTCTATTATTTTTTAAATTATTTGACAGATCTGAGCGTTTATACAGACGTACTCAATTTATACGATTTCATTTTAATAATAATACTAATCTGTCAAATAATCAGTACGAAATATGAACCACAGAAAATACTTCGATGTACTCGTGGATCTTAGCATGAAATTTAATTGCATTCTAAATAAGTAGAAACGTTAAAAAAAAAAAAAAAAAAAAAAGAAGAAAATAACAAGCCACGCATAAGATGTTTGATCCGACTGTGGAAATGGAAACCTAGAATATGTGTGTTTTTTGGTGGTTTATTTAGTTTAAGAAAAAATCATTTCTCTATAAAAATTGCGAGAATATCTACTTATAACATTTATTACAATTTAACTATCAATTTACTTTTATTTTAGCGACTTCAGATATCTTTCATTTAATTTCAAGATTTCCTTGCTTCATATGGTAATGGTGTAGGAAATTATAATGCTGTCACTGTTGTTTCTAACCAATCAACTAAAGGCAAGTACGATTTCTAAGGGTGGTTCTGCGAGCAATGTTAATGTACACGCACCGTGTTGCTAATCACTATTCCTACTGTAACAAAAATGCACAACGCATTATATTTAAATTAAGAAAAATCGGAAGATAGAAATTATGAAAAATTTATGAAAATTTTATGAATTTATTTATAATTTGTGTTGGTATACGCTTGCGATATGGCGTTATGTGAACATATGTGCACCATGTACTCGTGTCAACTTGGTTCTCCAGGTAGAGCCGCGTCGATTTATTAAAACGTAACGTTTTAAGTCATGGCTCAAGCTTTAGATTTGGGGGGAGTCACAGCGATTTATTAAATTAATAAATGGACAGATGAATACCGTGGATGTCTACGTAATCATATTTTCATGTACTACTATATTAATTAACAACAAAGCAAAGCAAAATAAGTGTTGTATGTACGAATCCAAATTAACGGTATTGGAAGTCAACCGAAACGTATTTTTTGTACAATATTATTTCCAACTATTTCATTTTATGAAGTGCTGTGTCACCCCACAATGGGTGACACTCGGGGTGAGTGCATTTCTGATAAACACTATTTTACGAGATTCCCACCAAAGATGAGGTTCAAACAGACGTAAATACTCCATCCTTCGGATTCTGTTAATAATGTTTTTGGGTCCATAACTTTTCTTATTAATTTCTGAAATGTTTAAGTGGTACGTTAGAATACATGGAAATCTTTAACAAAACCAGTACATTATACTCCAATAAGCATAGCGAAATTATGAAATTTAATTTACGGTGAATGTGGTGAAGATACTACATTACAAATGTATATGCTCTGCTGCTGGAAGAAAAACGAAAGGCAAACGCATTACTATCCACACTTAGTTCCGCATTTTATAAGTCAGTGCAAACACTTAGATACGAAATGTGTAAATCGTATCTGCTGAAGCAACACGTAGCTAACAAGTGTCAAAGTACGTAAAGCAGTGTAATGCTTATCACTTAACCATAACAAGTATAGAATTTTTCCATACTTTATTAAATGACAACGTACTGGAGAAAGTTGTAGAAGATACATGTGTTTGGTATGCAGTTATTTGCGAAAATACGGCAATACAAAACAAACGTGACACTAAATGCGGACCTTATGCAATTGTAAGCATTTCCACATATTTCACCATGAACTTTTTTTTATTGGAACAATTGGTCTTTATCAGTTTACTGCTCACGGTTTGGAAAAACGTAGATGTTTTCTAGAGTCACGGCATCGACAAAGATATATGATGTCAACATTTCAGATTTTTTCGATTTCAAGTTATTATTCAAAATAATGCTCCCTATTAGGGTGAACAGGGATGCGAGGTGTGTCAGAAAAGTAATGAGAATAGTAACACTGAGGCGACCTGGCAACGCTGTGTGTACCGGTCTGTGTTACACCGGTTTGTTCATTCCTTCCACACGCGCAGTCCGAGTTTCAACTCCGTTCAGCCAACACATTATTTTTGACAGCGCCATCAGTGAAGATGTGTTTTTGTTGTGTGTAACGAAAAAGCAGCATCGGAATTTAGGGCAACGTTGCGCAATCAAGTTTTGTAAACTTGTGGAATCCGCGAGTGTGACCTTTGAAAAGTTGAAACGGGCCTATGGGGAACATTGCTTATCATTAGCACAAGTTTTTTCGCTGGCACAAATCATTTTTAGAAGGCCGAGAACACGTTGAAGATCATCCTCACTCAGGGAGACCTTCAACTTCAAAAACTGACCAAAACGTCGAGCGTGCGAGGGCTCTTGTGAGATCAGGCCGTCTTTAAACAATAAGGATCATGATTGAACAAATAAATTTAAACACTTTTACCGTACATCAAATTTTGACATATGATTTTGACGTGCGAAAAGTTTGTGCCAAAAAACCTCACAACTGATCTTTTTCCATCAGTGAATTTTTGACATCAAAACGCATTCCTGTTATTCCTCAACCCCCGTCTTCAACTGGTTAAAGTCCTTGTGATTTTTTCCTTTTGTCGTAATTGAAACATGCCTTAAAATGAGGTCATTTTGGAACTCCGGAGAACATTCAAAAGACTGTGACCGACCAGTTAACAGCCCTATCAGTTGAAGCCTTCCAGCGCTGTTACCAAGAGTGGAAACAACGACTTCGGCGGTGCATAGCTGCCCAAGGGAACTACTTTGAAAGGGACAATACTGTTGTTTGAAAAAATAAAAACTTTGGTAAGTAAAAAATCAGTCTCATTACTTTTCTCACACACCTCGTATAAAAATTTCACATTTTTGGTGTTCCCTATCTGCATCAGATAGCGTTTTGTGGTTCGATAAGAGACATGATGATCGTAACATGAGAGCAGGTGTTACTGGATCGGAAGCACCTGCTCGTAACATTTCTGGCTCGTATTTTGTCGCCTTTAGCGAGACAGCAGATGGGACTACCACTTGCCCGCCGCTGCAGGAAGACACGCAGAGCAAAAACAAGAGTTCAAATTTCGCGACGTGACGTATACTGCTGGAGACGACGATTAATCGGGACGTGTAAGAGCAGTGTGAATAGAGTTGTGGTCACATTAGTTTCCGAACGATGCCGCATGGATATAACAGCTGTGACAACAACGTAGAAGTGGAAGACTGTTGCGGAAAAGAGAAGTCACGTGATAGGACGCACGGCCATTTTTCCTAACAGCTAAACTTGACCTAACAAGAAGTAGTAATTATTCGTTTCAAAAGAACAAATAATTATGACCGATACGTTTATCAACCGGCATTTGGCCATCCTCATAGCTAAACTGACATTAACAACGAAATGTTTTCAGAGCAGATGTGTTATGAAGAGAATAAGGAGCTCTTGCTATTTAGAGCGATATTCTTTGTTGATAAATATTCAATTACTGCAGTTTAGATATTGAATCCACTTAACAGAGTATAGTTTCATTGATTGCTTGAAACATCTTAAATCTGTATCGAAAATTCTGAGTTTATGCGAGTGGATGTAATTAGCATTTCAATAAGTAAGTTCATCTACAATTAAGCGAACGTCTTTAATTGACCCACAGTTCTTATCTGTAAATCTTTACGTTCCTATTTGACCAGCTTTCAGCTTCACATTTTTT
>JARYHS010011408.1:269519496-269575218 GCA_031002005.1 Vandiemenella viatica | reverse complement strand
GCTACACTCATCACAGACATCAGACGCAGAACTACAATGGTAATTTATTACGACCAAGCCATGTGATTGTGCATTCCGTGAAACAGAACCCGTAAGCGACTTTGAGAGGATAGGTCCATGTTCTCACTTTGTAATTGTAAAAACCCCTGAGCTAGCGGCATAATTTGCCAGAACTAGTTATTTTCGAATGATATATTGTTCATTCTGGCGCCCATGATTTTCTTTTTAAACTGTAAAGTCACAGTATTATGATGCCTTTGTCTGAGGTAGTCATAACTTGTATTTTTCATTGTTTCCAGTTGTCATTATTTCTTGCATTTTGATTCTGAGATATTTAAAAGTAAATATACAATTGTTTGCTTGCCCATGACGGCTAATTGTAACTCTGAGCGTTGCTTTTATGATTTTGCCAATTTGTGTTAATGTTAACGGTAAATTCGCTCAGACTTGTAATCGCCAGTGATAAGAAATAAATGTCATATTGTGACAATTTTTCCTAAATTCCAACCAACGTCGAGATTCTTGCTAAATTAATAAATTTCCAATCCTTCATATAAATTAAGATTAAAAATCCACAATTATTAATCATAAAGGTATGAAAGATAATTGTAACGTGGTTTGCCCACCAAGGCACCCACCACAATGGTTACATATATTTTTCTTTATTTATTATTTTCCTGGCGTTACATCATATCAAAAACCCTCATTTTACTCCTGAAAATCTGCGTTACGTTTTTTTTTCGAATCTGCGTGTACTACAGTCCAGTAGTTTTTGCATCAATCGCAGTCATTTAAACAGAACTTACTTCTCGCAGTCGAAAACATTACATCTAATTATATAAAGAAGTTTAATTACAGAGGCAAGAAAAAACAGAAAATACGTAAAACTGATTCTCAGATTGAGTTGCGAAATAGATTTGCTCCTCTGGAAACAAGCCAACCTTCAGTAGCAGTCACAGAGAATGTCAATACCTGTCAACAGACCACAAATGAAACAGAAACTACACCTGCAACAACACCAGCACAGAGGAGTGATAAAATACTCCCTGTAGTAATCAAAGTGGTGAAAAACTATTTGGAATTGAACAAAACCATCAAAGATCATCTCACAGGAGGACTGAAGGTAATCTATAGTGGGGAAACCTTGAAATATTTTGTGGACAATAAAGAAGACCACAACATTTTAACAGCATTCTTCAAACAAAACAATATTGCCCACTTCAGCCATCAAATGCCTGATGAAAAACCATTGAGAGTAGTTATCAATGGACTCCCGCCATCAGTTACAACTGAGAGCATAAAAGAAGAGCTCACCGAAAAGGGTTTTGAGCCACTGGAAGTGCACCAATTCAAGAAGAGGGATCAACAGACTAAGGAATTGATTCCACTAGCTACCTTCAGCGTTGCATTGAAACCGGGACCAGAAGCTGAGTCAATACAACGTTCGCGCTCTATTATATACAAGAATTAGAGTAGAACGCTATAAGAATCTAAATGGACCTCCTCAATGCGTCAAGTGCCAGCGCCACGGGCACACTGCGAATTACTGCAACTTTCCTGCAAGATGTGTAAAGTGCGCTGGTTTGCATCCGAGCAGAAGCTGCCAAATCCCGAATAGCCAAAAGGCAAAGTGTGTAAATTGCTCAGGTGATTACGCAGCCTCCTGGAGAGGATGCCCGCAATACCAGAAGATCGTGAAACCTACAAAGACAAACAAAAAGAAAATGAAGACTTGAGACTATTGAAGAACCGTCTAACCAAAAACGCAGGCGAAATGGAAATTCAAAACCAAAATCTGGATAAAACCATAGCTGGAAAGAAGCCAGAGACCCGCAAACAAAAGATTAGTGACTATCATTCCTTCGCAGAGACCCTAAAGCGCTCCAGAGGAGAGAACAAGAAACCACATTACTCAGACGAAGAAGAAGACTCAGATGACCCTGTAGACTTCTTAGACATGAAGAAATTACTCTACACAATGAAAAGAACCATGAAAAAAGTAAACAGTGCAAAGGACAAGTTCTCTAAACTGTTTGCCTTTATGGAAGGTGTTATGGCGATGCTCAAATAATGGCCACAAATCCACAATCACATCGTGACCTAAGCATAACAATATGCAATGCTAATGGAATCAAAAACAAGAAACTTGAACTCCTAGAATTCGTCAACCGACATAATATTAACGTTATTCTGCTAACTGAAACACATCTAAAGCCTAACGATAAATTCAGCCTATCAGGATTTCAGATACATCGCACTGACAGAATAGGCCAAAGGGGCGGCGGCACCGCCATAGCAATCAAGAAATCTATAACGCATACAGCCATCCAACCTTTAAACCTAATAGAACTAGAAGCTACAGCAGTCAAGATTCACTCTAAAGAGGGGCACATTGTCTTAATCTCAGCATATCTCTCTCCTAACAGAAATATCATTGAACACGACCTTGATGAATTAATTTCAAAAGGAAACAAAATCACCATTGGTGGAGACTTAAACAGCAAACATACAGCTTGGAACTCCCGCTCAAATAACCCAAAAGGGGAACGTCTTCTCCAACTTGCTGGCAGGAGGAACATAGACGTCCTAGGACCTACGGAGCCGACATATATCCCTAATTCACAGCGAGCACAACCTAATGTCCTAGACATCGCACTACTCAAGAACATCACTCATAGAGTCCAACTCAGGTCTATGTCGGATCTATAGTCTGATCACAACCCGATGCTATTAAACCTCAGGAATTTTATCTTATTAATCCAGTCACCAAAAAGCACCAAGGAGACAGATTGGAATCTTTTCTCAAGACTGGTCCATAACAAGATTAAGCCTACCGTCAACCTTTCAACACCAGAATTGATAGAAAAGGCCATCAGTCATTTTACCAACGTAGTTAAGGAGGCTGACAGAAGAGCATCAATTACCACCACACGCAACTATGAATATCAACAGAGACTACCTGATATTCTTGAAGATATTAGGTATTTACGGAACCGCTATAGGTTACTCTGGCAACGTTTCCGCGATCCAGCCGACTGCCGTAGATATCGCCATTACTCCCGCCAACTCACCGCCCGGCTGAAAGAAAGGAGCTCAGAAAGATGGGAGCAAAAAATGTCTCAACTAATGCTGGAAAATAGGGAGGCGTGGCAACTAATCCGTGCCCTTCGAGAACCACGCGAAGCCACTTCTCCTATAAATGGCCCTGCAGGTCCGTGCTTCCTCTCACTGGGTAAAGCAGAAATCTTGGCAGAACATTTTGCAGCTCAACATACAGCAGCAGATTATCAACTGACCCCAGCTGAAGAACTGGAGGTGACCACATCTATTCAACGAGTTGCAGAAAAACTTAGCAGACCACCTTCAGACCAACCGGAACTAACAACCCCCAGGGAAGTTAGAGCTGTAATACGAAAACTAGCCACCAAAAAATCTCCAGGGTATGACGGTATTGGCAACTCCCACCTTAAGCATCTACCAAGAAAAGGGATTGTACTACTTACCAGAATCTTTAACGCCTGCCTGCTTCAACACTACTACCCATTGATATGGAAAACTGCAAAGGTCATCACGCTTCCAAAAAGGGGTAAAGATAAGCAAAACCCAAGTAATTACAGACCGATTAGTTTACTGTCTGCTCCTTTCAAAATACTAGAGCGGCTACTGCTAAAAAGAATTAATACCAGTTTGGAGTTTGGACACACCATCCGACACGAACAATTCGGCTTTGAAAACCAGTGTAGTAGCCACAACCCAGATAGTGCGATTAACGGAGCACATAAGCAAAGGTTTTAACTGGAAAAAATCAACTGCTGCCGTTTTCGTTGACATAGAAAAAGCCTACGATAAAGTCTGGCACACTAATTAATTGATAAACTATATCATCAAACAGATATTCCGGAATGCTACATCGCACTTATTGCAAGCTACCTAAAAAATAGAAAATTCTTCGTACAAGTTGAAGGGCAAAAATCTGCAACTCACACAATTACTCCTGGAATTCCGCAAGGCTCGGTAATTGCGCCTACTCTTTTCAAAATCTACATTAACGACATACCCTTACCTCCTCTCGTACTTATGGCTCAATTCGCTGACGATACGGTCATCTACTCGACCGGAGGAAACCACACACTTAATATCCAAAACGCTCAAAAAGGCTTGGACGCTTTTGATAAATGGTGCAGAGTAAATAAAGTCAAACTCAACCCTACGAAATGTTCTGCAATGTATTTCTCAAGGAAAAGACCAGTACTCCAAAAACAGCTAGAAACAATGGGCCACAAGCTCCATGGGTGACAGAGACTCGATATCTGGGCATAATACTTGACAACAAACTTCTCTTTCGTCAACATGTGCTAGACCGGAGAAAAAAAGGGCTAGCAGTGACGATGAACCTTGCACCGATCCTGAGGAGCGACAACCTAAATTTATCAACCAAGATCCGCATTTACAAATCAATAATTGTTCCTCTCATCTTATATGGTTGCCATGCTTGGGGAACGACCAGCCACTCCAACAGAATGCATACTCAGAGACTGCAGAATAAGACTCTCCATATGATCACACGGGCAAGTGACTTCACTCCAACAGCGCTCCTCTATGATGTCACAAATATTCCAAATATCCATACACAAATCTTCCAATCAACCGAAAAATTCTTCAACAGAGTAGAGGAAGCCCGCCACGAAGTTCCAAGACTAGAGTCTATAGGCACGGTTGTACCTATGACCTGGCACAAATACAAGGTGCCATTAAGTATTATTATGAACCCTGTGGATTCCTGAGTAAGTGTAGTGAGAAAGTGAAATATATATAAGAATACAAGGAGGGGTTCCTATTAAGGTCCAACCGACCATAGCCTGGTTATCCCCTAAAGTGTAACACCAATGAACTCAAAACCATCAAACTGAACATACAGATTAAGCTACAAACAGTAGCGGGACTGTTCATTAAACCGTTGAGGTAGTGAAATAAAAAAAAAAAAAGAGGTAACTAGTTCAATAGTGAAATTTCATAGTCTCCAATTTTAGGTTAAGTTCGATAGATGAAAATAGTGTGAATATGATGGTGATCATAAACTGGAGCAGGGATCTGACGCAAAAAATGTAAGGAAGCAATCTTCAAAACCTACTTAGTGCCAATTGTGACATATAGATAGAAAACATGGTTCGTCATGGAGAGGGACAAAAAAGAGTACTAAAAGCAAAAGAAATAAAAAAATAAAATTTGTTTTAAATCTGCTTAACGTCTCTCTAACAGCGAGGTCTTTAGAGACGGGAAAGGAGGGGGGGGGGAGGATTTCGGTCATGGCCTTTTGAAGGAAGCATCCCGGCATTTGCCTGGAGTGATTTGGGAAACCATGGAAAACCCAAATCTGGATGCCCGGACTGGGATTCGAACCGCCGTCCTCCCGAATGTGAGGCAAGAACGAAGAAATAAAGTTTCAGATGAGTAATGCGGAAGGACAGAATCACGAATGAAAAAATCTGGGAGATGATCAAGGAGGAACCGTTACATCAAAGAAGAGAGAAATAAAATTTGTTATTGTATGGTAAAGAGAATGGTAGAGGAGAAGATACCAAGGTACATGCTGGACATGGAGTTGAAAAAGAGCAGTTTATGGCGATAGGAGTCTACTCCATATCGAGATTTCACCATCAGTGACCATCAGTGTTGATGGTGGACGTAATCAATTGGGTGTGATGAGCACTGATGTGTGTGACAAAGACATATCATACTTCATACATGCCGCACCTATTCGGTCTGAATGTAGGGTGTTCAGTCCCTTTCCTCAAGTTTCCTGTATGTGTGTAGTGATGTATGGAATTGTGTGTTTGCATGGGCATGTGTGTGTGTGTGTGTCTTTCTATGTGGTTGTGTGTCTATCATGATACTATTATACTCTAGCTTTGAGATTTCACAATGACTGGCTACTTATGTGTTGATGATACATGCAATCAATTGGGTGTGATGAATAATCCATAAGGCATAAGTATTGGGATGGATGGCTACAACATGTCATCCGTAGCACACACTCTAACACGTCTGTCTGATGATTTTTTGCCAGTCATGTGTCATGTCTGTTCAACTTTTTCGTTGTAATGCTTGGTCTAGTTGCTGTGTCGAGATCGCTGTAGGCATAGAAATACACGTGTGTGTGCTTCTTTCTGTGTATGCATGTGTAAATATAGTGATACCTTCCTTCAACTCGTTTGTCTGGATATATGATGTGATGATCCTGCACTTATGTTTGTGTGTGCTTATATGTGGTGACGTATGGATATCTTGGTGAGACCTAGTATGAATATGTGAATTATGACATCTGTCTGATGACCTAGTGTCTACTGCTACTCATGGTACCTGGGGCATATGTTACTTTATGTCCGAAATGGCTTAGGTCTGGGATAAACGTGGTGGTGCTGATGTGAACAGTTTTGTACCTAGGACACATGATACTGGATGGTAGAGATGTCTGTAGTGTTAGATAAATGAGACGATGTTGATGTGAAGAATTTGGTACCTTGCACACATGTTACTGATGATTTTTTGGTTAGTCATGAGCCATTGGGGTTTTACACCACTTTTTCGTTGCCGTAATTGGGATGGTTGTTGTGTCGATATCACTGTAGGTATGGAAATGTAAGTTTGTGTGCGTCTATCTCTGTGTCCGTATGTGTGAATATGGTGATACATTACTTAAACTCATCTGTCTGGATGTATGATTTGCTGTAACTCCACTTAAGTTTCTTTGTGCTTGTGCGTGGAGACGTATGGAGTTGTTGGTGGGGTCTAGTATGAATATGAGGGGTTCTGGTATCTGCTGATAGTCAAGTGTCTATTGCAACTCATGGTACCTGGAGGGCCACTGTTAATGAATGGCTGAAAGGGTTGTGGTGTGGATGAGACGTGTTGGTGACCTGATTGTTGATGGTACATGTAATCAATTGTGTCTGATTAACACTATTAATGGGATAAACACTGAGGTGTGTTGGCGAAGACATCTTTTGCACACCCTCTCTCTCTCGTCAGGCCGATGATATGTGAGAAGAGTTCTGTTTTTCAGTCAGTCATGAGGCAAGAGAGTTCTTCACCACTATTTCGTTTCCATGATTGGTGCAGGTAGTTGTGCTGAACTCGCTGTAGACATGGACATGTGTATCTGCGTCACTCTTTGTGCATGTAAAGGTATGTTGATACCTGGCTTTAACTTGTCTGTCTGATGATTTTTGTAACGAGAGTTCTGTCCAGTTAATCAGTGGTAACGACAATTCTGTTCAACTTCATCGCTACCATGATGCTTGCTGTTGTTTATGTCGAACTCGCTGTATGGATGTACGTGTGTATGTGTTTTGTGTATACGTCTCTCTCTGGGAATGTATGCGTAAATATGGTCAGACCTTCCTTTAACTCGTTTGTCTGGATGTAGGATGCGCAGTTCATTTCCTCCACTAATGTGTGTGTATGTCTTCTTCCTCTGTGTGAGTTCTATCTTGGTGCTGTTGTGTGTAGGCATGGAAATGTGGGTGTGTGCGTGATTCTTCTGTGGATTTGAGTCTAAAATATTTGGTTATAGAATTATACCCACCATCTATGTGTGTTTCTAACCATTGTTTCAGGGCTTGGGCACTATCCCATTCCACTGTGCTGTTTACAGATTACTGCTGTTTGTGTTGGCATACGAATTGTGTTTCTTACGTTTTTCACTATATGCACTTCGTGGTAAAAATCATTTAATGGAGATGGTGCTGAGGGGGTGTGTCAGAGAACCAAAGTACCTGGGTACAAACCCACAGTCAGGATATAGTGGCGTAGTATGGAATCCACATTTTTTGTACAACAAATGTAGGTTGCAAAGGAGGCTAGCTAGATTTATTAGTGGAAAACATTCAACAAGTGGATGTGACTGGAAGGTATGAAGAGTGTTGGGATTGCTGTATATGGCGTATAATGATGTTAGAATGGATATTGGTAGAATAATTCTGAGTGGTGTATGGAGCCTAAGTTGGCCATGACCACAATCTGGCATTAGACATTAGGTGATGAGGACTGAGTGGATAAAATATCCAAACACGCACTTTCGCATACGAATGACCTAACAATTTACGACAGTTTAAGTATGGGCGCTATCTTCAGCGTAATAGAACTACATCTATGGTGACGTTTTGGAAACTTGTCAATGTGTAGGGATTTACTATGAAAAATGTGGGTTATTATGTCTGTTTGATGACCATGAAACTATCAGTTAGTGCATTATGGTAACTTTATCGTGTGTGATGTGTTTTTTTCCCATACTTTTGTATGTGAATGAATTTATAAAATTAGGTGTTTATCGCGGCTATCTTAACATCCCAGTCTACCGTGTATTATTACTGGCACAGTGCTGTCGTTACACAGACAAATTTCAACGACCATCCAAAATTCTAGTATTTCCAGCGTATCAGGCTTTTTTTCGGGCTCGTCGATGTCATTGTCATTAGAGGTGAGAAAGGATGTATGGCAAGGAACGGTGAGGAATTCGGCCATGGACTTTTGAAGGTCTCTTTCCCTGCATTCGTCTGGAGTGATTTCAGGAATCCAAGCACTCTTCCATTTCACTGTTCTGTTTACAGTTTGCTGCCGTTATTTTTTGGGTACGAACTGTTTTTATCAGGTTGTTCACTATATGTCCTTCGGGGCAAAAATCGTGATGATTGGATGTGCCAGAGAAGGAAGAACTTGTGTTACAAAACCACAGACAGACCTTGCTTGTATGTAGTCGTGTGATGTGAACAGTTTCGTACTTGTGCACTTGCTACTAGATGGTTAAGTTGGCTGAGTTGAGTGAGAGGCGAGGCGATGCTAATGTAATCAGTTTGGTACCTGCGGGGTAGCTGTTACCGATGGCTTTTTCTGGTTCCATTGTTAATGTGAAGTCCACAGTTTTTGGAATTGAAATGCTGTTTGCGAGGGACGGCAGCTAGAGTGTAAACATGGTGATATCTTTCTTTCACTCGTCTGTCTGCGTGTAGTGTGTGTAGTCAATTTCCACCACTAATGTGTGTGTGTGTGTGTGTGTGTGTGCGCGCGTCTTTCAGTGTATGTCTCTCTCTGCGTATGTATGCGTAAATATGGTCAGACCTTCCTTTAACTCGTTTGTCTGGATGTAGGATGTGCGGTTCATCTCCTCCACTAATGTGTGTGTGTGTGTGTGTGTGTGTGTGTGTGTGTGTGTGTGTGTGTGCGTCTTTCTGTGTATGTCTCTCTCTGCGTATGTATGCGTAAATATGGTCAGACCTTCCTTTAACTCGTTTGTCTGGATGTAGGATGTGCGGTTCATCTCCTCCACTAATGTGTGTGTCAGTGTGTGTGTTTTGTGACGTATGTAGCTGTGAGTGAGGATCCACAGTACGACATTGCAGCCTGTGTTAAGAAATGCTCTTGAATCTACTCATGCCTTTGTGGTACTAGGGGCTACATGTTACTAGATGGCTTGTTGTTATGTGGGTGATATGAGATGATGCTGATGTGAACAGTTTCATGCTTGTGCACATGCTACTAGATGGCAAAGATGGCTCATGTGTGTGAGAGGTGAGGCGATACTAATGTGAACAGTGTGGTACCTGGTAGCTGTTACTGATGGATTTTTTCTGGTTCCAGGGATAATGATACTATAGAAAAAGTGTGTATATATCCTCATCAAGTATTCTCACTGTTTGCTGTATATTATTTACAATTACCACTCGTGTTTCACCTACAGTGCCCATAGCTACATCCATTTGCCTTATACCTACCCAAATCCTTCCTAAAACTTATCCCTTAATGAGTGCTGGTGTGTTTTTTATGTATAGAGCAATATGTTGAGCTCAGAGACAAGAGACGATTGTGATATTAAAATTGTTCAACCGACTGGCTGACTGTTTGCTCCTCCCCCTCAATGCAGTATGAATGCTCGTTTAGGTCACGTTAGGCCTTCGTCTGTTTTGAATCTTTGCTTTTGAAAGTGTACACAACCATATAGTTGTTATCCTTAGAAGAGACCTACAGTTTAACGTGGAATCCGAGCCACAGAAGCGTTCTGTACCAGAGGTGAAGGTGGGTTAAGGGCTTATGAAAATCACCGCCCAGACAGGGATTCGAACCGAAGACCTTTCTATCTCCGGTCAGACGCCTTAACCACTGAGGCACTGTCGAGATGCTGCGATTTAATGTTTATACGAATTCTTTCTTCCCTCGTGACATTCGAGTTTGAGATACACCCGTAAGTTGCTTGTCTATGTTATTCACAGCAATGTGTGACAGAGAGTATGTGTCACCCACATAAATATATTTCTCATCTCATAAACATTAGCAACGTTTAAAAGGTATACATGCTTTGGCATGGAATTTCATAACGTGTAAGGCAATAAATGGATATTAAGTGAAGACTCAGGTAAAGAAGGGGGGGGGGGGTAGGATGTGAATGCAAGAGAGGCCTATGACACACATGGAATCATAAGTATTGAATGATGTATTATATTGCAATAAAATGTATTTTAAAATTTCAATAAATCTGTAACATTTATCAAGAAATTATGTTTTTTATTTAACGAATCCCCTACCCAAAATTTTTTTATATTCCTTGAGTATGATGGATTAATATAGTATTTTTATTACGAGTATGAAATACTAGAAATAAAAAGAGAACAGCGTTTAAAACTGACATATCACAAAAGGCGTGTTGAGGTAATAAGACAACTTGGAGTGGGTATAAAAAAAATGGCAGCTACAAATAAATGACCTTACATAATGTACAACGAACAGGACTTGTTATTTGAACCAATAATACTGTTTGCAGAAGGCAACAATAGTCGCGTTGGGTATCATTGAAAGACATGAAGCAGATGAAATAGAGCTCTGTGAGTGTATAAGTAACACATTGGTAATGAGGATGTTGGGATGAAATAAATAGCCAATAAATATCACCGAAAATTCCATTAAATGTGATGTTAAGAGCAATAAGACAATTGGAGTGGTAAAAAAATGGCTGTTAGATCCATAGAAGGAAATGACCTTACAAAATGTGTATGAGGTATAAGAAAGAGATGAGTGGGGGGGGGGGGATTTTCAAGTAAGGACTTATTGGTGCCAAATAATAGTATTTGCAGAAGGAAACAATTAGTTTTGCCCAAAAACTATGAAAATAAATAATTTTTGAAGTTAATTTATGGTAATTTAACAATCAAAGAATTAAAATACTTCAATATATCAATAACACATGACAAAATACTAGGAAGAAATTTCATAACGAACGTTAACAGCAAGCAAGCGGATTTCCTAATGTTATTCTTGATAGCGGTGTCCTGTGACGTCGCTAATTGTGCGCTGAAAATAAAATGGCGTGTGATACTTCCACTGTTCGCCTGCGGGAGCGTTGTGTCAGAAATACTCAATCTGAGTGTCCTTGCTGTCGCGTCATAGGTTAGCGGTACATCCCAGAAATAGTCGTGCAAATTGAGGTCAGCGGTGATGACAAGCCGTGCGGTTGACAGGTGGCGGCGCGCCGGGGCCTGGAGGGAGGTCCCCACCCCACCTTCAAGGTCAAGGTCAAAAAAGACGCCAGCTCCGCCTTAGTATACCTACTCACAGGTATATACAGAAGAACAAAGACGCGTAAAGACCGACAAACATTGTGAGGTGTTGTTGCTTGCATACGGGTGACTGCAGGCCAGATCCAAGCAGTGGTTACAGAGATAGTCACAACCTGGACAGTTGAAAACCAATTGCTTGAAGCTTGGTTACACTGTGGCCCCTATGCAATGTGTTCCATTAATCTGATTTCATTTCCAACGTCGTCTGATCTGATGTAATACAAAACGCAAAAGAAAAGGTGAATGGCGTACATTTGTGTTTAGAGATGAGTCTCGATTCTGTCCGTGACAAATTGATAATCGATAATATGAACGCAGGCGTAGTGGAGAAACTGTATTTTTTTTTGGTGTAATTTTAGATCGTCACACAGGTACAAATACTGGTGTCATAGTTTGAAAGCAAGAAATTTTGATACAAAGGCTTGAAAGCACAATGACAGATTGACAGCCCACCAGTATGTGGAAGGGGTACTGCAGCGTATTGTGATACGCTTCCCGTCCACCATCCAAATCGCATCTTCCATCAGGATGCGGCCATTGTAAGACGAGCTTTGCAAGGGGTTATGATCAAAATTTGGAATGCACGGCCTCCAGATTAGTCACCGATAGAACATGTCTGGGATGCCAGGAGAAGACACATTAGCTCGCAAGGTCACCCAGTAAAAGACATGCAGGATTGCAGAGAGATAACCTGATAAAAGGTTCAAGAATGTACAGGTGCTCAACGTGGGCTCACTCCTTACTGACAACTGTATCTGAACCATTTCACTTTGTCATCAATTCTTTCAAATATAATCCTGGACCTATCAACAAACTATCCTCAAATTCCACTGTACCTGACTGGGCGTTACATCTTTATTTTCCTCCAGGAAATGAAAGGACCGTAATGAAAAACACAACCAAGCTTCAGTTTAAGACGCATTCGGGAGGACGCGGGTTCGAATCCCCGTCCGGGCATCCAGATTTGGATTTTCAATGGTTTCCCAAATCACTCCAGGCGAATGCCGGGATGCTTCCTTCAAAAATTCCTTCCCGTTCCTTGTCACCAATTCCATCCCTCCTCTAATGACCTTAGCCGTCGACGAGGCGAAGAGCAATAAGGAAAAAAAAATCATTTTAAGAGGTGGGGAGTGGATGCTTGTTAATTGCTTATAAGCCACTAAACAATGATACACCTGTTTTAGGCACAGGTTGACCTGCTTGACTGTGGAGCTCGGCACATCCTGAAGTGCCCGCCAGGTTTTACTACAGATACATTTGCAAAATCGACGTGCACTTGTGGAAGTGACGATCTGTCTGTGAGGTTACTAAACAGTCAAAAGGAGGTGAATCTCCGATTATCCATTTTATTAAAGGTATATTGAATATCATCAGTTGCGTGTAAGCGCTAACCCTCTGGCCACGCATAGGGAATGAGGCAGGTTCAAATCATCTTTCTTTGGGATCTCAAACCGAGCGTCGTGGGTGAGTGGTTACCGCTCAGGCCTCGCGTTCGGGAGGACGGTGGTTCGAATCCTCGTCAGGGCATCCAGATTTTGGTTTTCCATGGTTTCTCCAATTCACTCCAGGCGAATGCCCCGATGCTTCCTTCAATAGGCCAGGGCTGAATTCCTTCCCGTTCCTTGTCCCAGTCCTTTCCCGCCTCTAATGGCCTCAACCATAAGTAAAAAAATAAATGCTTCTCAATGTTTTCCGGGATGGATGGTTCAAAGGGCCATCGCCGATTTCCTTACCATTCCTTGACTCCAGTCCTTTCCCTCCTATAATGACATCGACATCGACAAGTTGTAGAACCAGAAATAAAACAAGGTGCATTTGATACTTTTAACGCAGCCACAATTCATCCAGCGCAATATTTCAGATCCACATAAATTTTGATTCCACCTGGTATTAATATAGTTTGTATTCTTTTGTGATAATAATAATAATTACTATTTTCTGTTGCAATTTTCGGTGCCCGATGACGTACGGACCACTCTCTTGAACGGATGATTTTAACTTAGGACGAATCGCAGAAATATGTGCGAAAGAACACCGAAATCCGCAGTAATGACGGTTCCTGCAATCGAACAGTCAGAGGCATCCTTGACCTACAATGGATAGGATGCACATTCAGAGATTATTTTTGTCCGTTTGGAATTTCAATGGCAACCATCAACAACTTGGTGAGTTCAGACAGTTCTTGCGTGACGAAGAACTATGTCTGAAACTCACCTCAAACAACGCCTCCACGTCGCAGTAGCAAATTATTGCTGCTACTGTTATGACAGGCCAGCTGCAGAAGGGGATGTGGCCATATATATCAAGCGTGGCATCCCTCACCACGAGATACTATCGCCACAAACGGAGCAACTGGAATTAATAGCCATTGAAGTAATGACCACAACTTGACCAATCACAGTTGTCTCTGCATACAGGCCGCCGCGGAGACGACAGGTAGAAGAGGATTTCAATCGCTTGCTTTCCATTCGGAACAAGCTTATCATCGGAGGGGATTTTAACTTGAAGCACCCCGAATGGAATTCAACACTATTAAACTTGGCAGGTCAACAGCTCCACAGAATCGCACTCAGATGTAGCCTACAAGTCTGTAACCTGATGAACCTACCCACAACCCGTGGAACGGTACTCGACCTGACGTTTTGGACATAGTGATAACGGGGGGTATTGCAGGCTTCATCACTGGTCTTACCATGAATAGACTGTAATCTGATCATCCTCCGGTCCTGATTGACATAGATGGCGGCTCATGGAGACCGGAAACAACTAGCCTAATTAACTACAGTAGGACGAACTGGGAAGAATTCCGTAACACGATCTCGGAATCTCTTTATCGCCTAAGACCAATCAATGTAAGGCAAATAGAGACCGCAATAAAACAAATCTCTACTATTACTGTGGAAGCGGCAATAGATCAACACCTTCCTCGGTAACAAGACCTCAGTCCCGGCAACTGCCACCACAACTGTTAGCGCAGATAAAACAAAAAAACAGGGTGGCGAAGGAATGGCGATTAACCAGGCTCCCAGACACCAGGCGACTTCGAAATCGTCTTAAGCGATAGCTGAAGGCTGCGCTGCAGGAGCACAGAAACAGGAAGTGGTCGGCACTTCTGGCCTCACTCAACATAAACGACGGAAACCTTTGGGTTGAGACCAGGCGCTTCACGAAACGGTGTGCCAGACGTGGTGAAAGTGGCCTCGACTTCAGCAATACCGACAAAGCCAACGCAGTGGCAGATCATTTTAAAAACAATTCAGGCCAGCACAAGATGATGACGAAGAAGAATCTGCCGCTGTCCGAAGAAGGTTACCTCGTTTCCTATCTGCTGAAGATGACGGTTATGTGATTGAAGAAATCTCTGCTGAAGAAGTTCGACGCATCTTAACTCAACTACATCCCAGGAAGGCTCCAGGCTATGATACTCTGGGCAACCAGCTACTGAACAATCTTCCGCAACAGGCCGTGGAACATATAACTGACATCTTCAATGTAATACCCAGCAGCTAACACCCAGATGCTGGAAGCAAGTGATAGTTATTTCTGTGCCTAAACCGGGTAAGGACAGCCTATTTCCACAGAACTCCTCTCCTCGCTAAGCAAGGTCTTCGAGCGGCTCCTGCTCAGACGACTGGACGCTCATATACAGAGGGAAAATATTATTCCGGACTTCCATTTTGGATTTCAAAAGAGGTATTCTGCTACTCAGCAGATTATGCGAATAGTTGAAAGATCCACGGCAACCTTCAATTATCGCTGCTACTGTCCGCTACTGCTGCTCGGCGTGGCGCGGGCTTTTGATTCAGTTTGGCACAGTGGCCTTCTATACAAGTTTTATCAGCAGCGACTCCCCAGCCCACTCGTGAAGCTAATTCGGAGTTATATATCAGGTAGATCTTTCCGTGTGAGGGTAGATATCGATCTATCAACACGTCGCCCCATAAATGCAAGAGTACCACAAGGATCGGTACTAGGACTTGTTCTATACAATCTATATACAGCTGATATACCAGCTCCAATAACAGTCCGTACCGCCCTTTATGCGGATGATACGGCTTTCTTCACGGCACTTAGGTGCAAAGCTGTTTCCATCCGCCGATTACAACAGGTCCTACAGCAAACAGAAGCATGGGCCAAACGGTGGAGAATCACCCTTAACACAGGAAAAAACCAAGCCATCATGCTGACGAGGCGCCTGGGGAAGCGCGATCGTCAGCGAAATTGCGCCAAGAAGTTACACCTAAATCGAGAAGAGATCGAGTGGTCTGCCACTGTTAAATACCTCGGTGTCACTATGGACTCCCGGCTAACCTGGAAAAGCCACATCGTGGATACTCGACGAAAAGTCGCAGCTAGGGTCAAAGAACTGTACCCGATCCTCAACCAGGACGGCTGATTATCAGCCAGTACCGGAGTCAGTATTTATTGCAGTCTAGTTCGCCCGGTAATTGAATATGCGTGTCCGGTATGGGGCTACATATCATAAACCAGGTTGGGGAGACTGCAAATGGTGTTCTACATGTGCCGAACCGGTTCACAACAGCCGACCTGCACGAATCCGCAGGTGTCTCGGATTTGAGGATTGTGAAATCATTCTACAGAGCTTCCAGAACGTCCACAAGTCCACTAATTGCAAATCTCGGATAGTATAACAATATATACGATAAACACGATTGGCCATTGCCCATATTAACAAGAAATTGAAACTACAAACGAGTAAAATAAAGACATACCCATAGCAAAAGTCACTCAACCTGTAAGTCTGAAGAAAATTTACAGTGGCAAAACATTCACTGCTTGAAAATATAAAAGCTGAAAGTGCTTTCTGGCCGAGTTCCGTACAGTCTACAGTTTATGTGATCGAAGGGTGAGGTGGGCGAAAAGTAACGCTAAGATTTGTTGTTGAGCGGCAACACTCTGGCCCCGCATTTCTGAGGACGTGGGTTCGAATCCACACTCGAACATCCAGATTTGGTTTTTCCACGGTTTCGCCTAGTTACTCCAGACGAAAGCAGGGACGGTTCCTACAGAATTACATGGCCGAATTCCTTCCCGTTCCTTGCCTCCCGTCGTCCTCCGCCTTTAATGATCCCGACTTCTACAAAGATAAAGCCAAGAGGGTGGATACAAGTAGGGTCTCAGGGGTACTTTAGAACCAACCTAGCCAACAGTATTCCTCCTCTCCTCCCCCAAATCACTTGAACTGAACTTTGGACCCCGTTACAACAAATCTTCGCAAACATTTTGACTGAGAAGTAAATTACTTTCACCAGCTGGCAACAAACAGTATTGAATAAATACTAATATTCTTACCATTTTCCAATTTCCTAGCTTCTCGACACCGATTCAAGGTAACATACATTTTTCTCATGGAACCTCTGGTTGCACATTGATTGAAAACCTTTGAAAATCCATCCAGCAACTTTTCTGTGAGTTGAGATCAACGAAACAAACTAGTACATAGCCATAACACTAGGAACAAATACAATATTCACAAGGATTACAAATCACTGTCAATTGTACAGAAAGGGATATCATTTACTGGAGCTTCATTATTCAATGTCTTACCAACAGAAATTAAATGTTATCTACAAAAACCCAACTACTTTAAGTCCAAACTGAAAGAGTTTCGGCTTCAGAACCCATTTTTATCTGTGATAGAATTTTCTTCTTGGAATTTGGTAACTAAGAATGACTGATAAAATAGTAGATATGGTGTATGGAAGGTGAAGGTGACAAAGTTGTCCATAATTACTAAAATGATATGTGGTTTTTCTTTCTGTTGAAACTTTTGACAAATTAAGTAATTACACTGTTAACAAAATTTCACTCAAATATAGTAACTAACATGGGATAGCATGCACTAAAAAATGCTGTGAAAATTATCATACTAACAGGTTTTTAAGTAATTGATTGCTTATGAGTTGTTGGTAATATAATTGATATTGTTAATAGGTGTGTGTACTGTTACACATAAATAGCAACTAACATGATATGATATGTAGTCGCATATTACAGTGAAACTTATCATGGTAACTGGTTGGTAAGAAAATAGCTGGTTATTAGATGCTGGGAACAAGTGTATACACTGTTCCACATAATAAGTATTAATTAACTCGGGATTGTATTTGTGGATTACGGGAGATATTGGTTATACTAATGGGTTGTTGCTAACTTGTTGTCAATATATAATAATAATATCAATTATACAGTAATATTGACATTACTAATAAGTGTATATACTGTTCCACATCCCCGAGATTAAAGTGAATATATCTATCTATCTATCAAGCAGAGGGACAGAATTTGCATCAAGATAAACGGTACCTCTTATCACTCCTGCAAACCTTCTCTGCACATTTTGAAATTCCGTTTCGTAGTTTTTTTTATTTTTTCGTGAAGCGCAATAAACGAAATGAACAGGGAGATGGACGGATGTACATATTTCTACTTCACTTTGTTAAGGTTCTTTGGTGGTTTTATTACTGCGTTAATTAATTAATAAAGTCCACCAAAAACAAGGTTATGTTGATGCTCGTTTATTTTCAATCAAAACAAGTCTGCGACATTCACAAGCATAGTTGTTACAATCCAAAGATGCAATACTGACTTGAATTGAATCGAAAACTGAATGAAAACTTGCATGAATGTCTCTGTAACACTGAATTAATACTTAATGCAAACTAAACTCTCTGTCCAGGCGATCTGTTTATATAGAGTCTATCGAATTTACGAGAATTCTTCAAAGGCATCCGCCCGATATTTCTCGATCATTAACAATCACTCAAACAATCAAACATATTAAAAACAATCGGAATTGATACAAAATTAATTAATAACATTACAAAATGATTAGAAACGGTAATTAGAGATACTTAAATACAAAATTATTTACAGAAATCCTTTCAAATGGCAGAAAATTGTCCTGTAGACATCGTAACTTACATTAATACATGTAATTACAAACTTTTAATAAATTCTCTTGCATCATTCGGTTCTTAAACATATTAAATGGTCTTTAAATAATTTTCTTACCTAAAACAAAGTCTATATACACTTATTTACAAGAATTTACAAAATAAACATATCAAATCACTTTCAAGCAAACTTTGGCTCACTACAAATACTTCACACAGTACAATACTATTCAAAATTCAGGTATTAGGGCTGTTACAACCCCTCCCCAGGATTCACTTAATTTTACACAGATAAAATTGATTGAATCCGTCACGAATCTAAGCAGGTTGAATGTACACATAATGCAGACACGAACAGATTACAATCAATCAACCATAATGACTTTTACAATGAACAAATACAATTCTTCATACAACATTTGCACATAGTCCATGACACTGATTTTGTTTACAATAATTGTCTTTCTCAGATCCAATCATTTTATCATTTACTGTTTTTACACAACAAACGTTCAATGCTATCACCTTAAGTTACAATTTTTTCACTCCAAATTACACACTTGATGTCTGCTTGTTAATTACACCAGTCTGTTTACATTTTACAGCTGATAATTTGTCACCAAAATGTAGACAGTCACAACATCATAAAAATATCAAAAGTTTCTACACAAAACTGTCACAAATTATACATTGAAATGCTTACATCTGCATCTGAACTTAAGTACTCACACAAACTATTTACATGCATCAATTCAAAAACTTATTTACAAAATTAGTTATTTACATGTAGGGACCCCTCCCCAAATCATGCATTTCAATTAATTCTCATAAGTGGGTTCCAGGATTTCCCTGGAAACCCAGAACCATGTAAGTTACTTTTTCCTAACCTTCCAGTTTTCTTCAACTTTTGTATACACATTTAATATTACATTTCTATTTTCACAAAGCTTCATTATATACATACAGAAACACAAACTTCCAATCATCTCAGACAACAGACTTTGGTACAACCACGCAACAGCTGAGACATACAATGGTTCTGTTTTAGCAAATTGATTGTCACTTAAAAGCAATGCTGTTGACTCAACTGGTAATACAAATTTATTATTCTCACTACTACAGTTTAGTCCATCATTACTCCCAACCCCACTCTTCATCATCTGATTACTACTTAAGCTTACCAAATTATCTGAGTCAGTACCTAAAACTGTTTTAACATCTGGCTTACTGACTTCCTCCACAAAATAATTATTTTTCTCAGCAACTACTACTTCACTATTAGCTTCCACATCAAAGAGGGTACAAAACATATTGTCATCTAAGTCACATTCTGTACATTTTTCCAAATTAGAAACTGGTTCAATTAAATCCTTACTCCCACCCATTTCTTCAATGTCATCATCTACACCAAATAAAGAGCTAAATAACGTGTCAGCTAGGTCAAAATTAGGACGTTTTTCCAACTTAAGGATGGGTACATAAGGCTTTTCAACCTCTCTCTCTTCAGAAGACAAATACTTTGACTTACAATTTTCCTCCTCATCTGGGTCTCCTATCCACACCACTGTATCACCTTCATCTTCAAGATATCTGAGAAACTCCTCGATTTCAGCACTTCTACAAACTTCATTACCACCTATCCTAGCACACATAGTCCCAACTATGCCATTCTGGACCTTATAAGTTTCCGATAGCCACACTGTAGTATGCACTATAAATTCTGCACCCTTTTTTGTAATTAAGCAGTGACTATTTCGAAAATCTTCTACATGAAAATTATTACTTTCGCACACTGATTCTAGTGATAAGGTACTATAGTGGTCCCCTTCCCGCTTTATCTTATTATCAACCTTTACATCATCAACATCATTAATTACATCTATCATAACCTTATCCTGAAATTCACTTGCTGCTACCCCCACCTCTTCCAATAAATCTTCTCGGGGATTATTCATAAAAATGGTATTAACGCTATAGCAGTTGGTACCTGGACCCACAATCTTACCCACCACTGCGGGGCCCATAACAGGGGTAGTCTTTAGTTTGCCTGCCCCCCATGCTGCCTTTCCCTTTCAGATTGAGGGTTTTGTTCTCTCACTCCCCCATTATCATTCCTTCTTGCATAATTGTTACGATCCCGTCCCCTCGATCTACCATCCCTTGACCCATTACCCCTTCTAGGGGGACTCCTGCTGCCCCTCCTATGGTATTGATGGTGGTAATGTTGTTCATTGAATGACTCCTGGGCATCCAAGCGTCTCAACAATTCAGAAACTCTATCCACATTTACTACATCCAGAGTGGCAATTAAATTTCTTGTTTGCTGAGGTAGCCTAGCTCCTATCAAATCAATGAACTCCTCCTCTCCATAAGGATGGTCTAAGTACTTACAACGGATCCAACATTTATGAAAAAAATCATGTTGAGTTTCCCGACCTGGTTTATAGGGCCTTCCAGTCATCAACTCTCTCTTTTCTTGAATCTGCCTGCTTGTCGACCAAAAATGTTTCAAAAAGTTTTCTTTAAACAGCTTGTAGTCAGTCACTTCCCTAGCTTGTCTATCACCCCATGCCCTAGCATAAGACTTTAGATGTTTACCCACAAGTGCAATTTTCTTACTATCGGGTAACAAATTAAAATAGTCTGATTTTTCAAAATTATCTATAAATTCAATAGGGTGAAGCCTCCCACTATCATCATAGAATTCAAATTCTTCTTTTACATCGACACTGAAATTTGGATTACCTGTTAAGGGAACCTGACTTAACTGAATCTGCAACCCAGTAACTCTTTTCTCTAACTGATTAAAGTTAGATTGGGTTGTCTCCAATCCCTGGGTAAGTTGTTCCTGATGATTTGCCAATGCATTAACATTTTTCCCTATACCAACCACTCCCTGTCTCAACTCATTGACCCTTTGAGCAGCTTTACTATCATTGGCTTGGAATAAAGTGACATATTCCTCCTTCATCTTATCACAATTTTCACTGACTTCTTTATAAATCAAATTTACACATTCAGTCTTATTCTGTTCACAAATTTCTGTAACCTTTTCAAATTTTTCCTGACATTCTGTTACTACCTTCCCCAATTTAGAATCTAAATTGTTAATATCTTCCTTGAATTGAGAGCTAAAACCCTGAAATTGCTCTGCGATTTTAACATCAAAACATTTAGTCAAATCAGAGAATGTTTTATCATTGTTTTGTTGCAGTTGAGAAAACTGATCATTGATTACAGCAAACTGAGAATTAATTTCAGAAAATTTGCTATCAAATTTGGAAAATTTATTATCAAATTTGCCATCAATTTCGGAAAACTGAGACTTAATTTCAGAAAATTTGTTGTCAAGATTTAACTCAGTTTTAAATTCAGAAAATTTGTTATCGAATTTACCATTGATTTCTGCAAACTGAGAATTAATTTCAGAAAATTTGCTATCATTATCACTTTTTAACTCATTCCTTAACTCACTCCTAAATTCAGAAAATTTATTATCGAATTTACCATCAAGTTCAGAAAATTTGTTGTCAAATTCGGAAAACTTTGCATTAAAACTGGCTACAAAAGACTCTAGGAAAGCTTGCAGGTTCTGATTATCAGCCATTTTTAGTAATTAGCAAAATCAACATACAAAACAAAATTAAGGAAAATTAAAATCTTTCCAAACTGCCACACGATAATCATGCAAAAGAAATCACTTGAATATTCAATGCCGTACTTACAGTTATTCCTCACTTTTGTATCACATTAAATTTCACTTAGAAGCACTTATTTAACCATTAAACACCACACTGACTTCAAACACTTAACCACACTTTTCACAATCCACTGTAGGAAGACGATTTTGAGGCCGAAGGAAATCCACTCGACGTCGGAAGATTACAGCCGATTCCCGATGAAAATTCTCCGCCTTAGGCCGAAGAAGATCCACTCGGCGTCAAATTCCGTGTCGTAGCCGGTCGAAATTTCCTCGCAGGTTATGTTCGCTTAAATCGCCGATACTCCGTCGCAATTTTCTGCAGATTCTTTTTAGAAGATAAACATCCCACAGATGTTTAAGAACTTCTCGTCCTGTCACGGTCGCCATGTTAAGGTTCTTTGGTGGTTTTATTACTGCATTAATTAATTAATAAAGTCCACCAAAAACAAGGTTATGTTGATGCTCGTTTATTTTCAATCAAAACAAGTCTGCGACATTCACAAGCATAGTTGTTACAATCCAAAGATGCAATACTGACTTGAATTGAATCGAAAACTGAATGAAAACTTGCATGAATGTCTCTGTAACACTGAATTAATACTTAATGCAAACTAAACTCTCTGTCCAGGCGATCTGTTTATATAGAGTCTATCGAATTTACGAGAATTCTTCAAAGGCATCCGCCCGATATTTCTCGATCATTAACAATCACTCAAACAATCAAACATATTAAAAACAATCGGAATTGATACAAAATTAATTAATAACATTACAAAATGATTAGAAACTGGTAATTAGAGATACTTAAATACAAAATTATTTACAGAAATCCTTTCAAATGGTAGGAAAATTGTCCTGTAGACATCGTAACTTACATTAATACATGTAATTACAAACTTTTAATAAATTCTCTTGCATCATTCGGTTCTTAAACATATTAAATGGTCTTTAAATAATTTTCTTACCTAAAACAAAGTCTATATACACTTATTTACAAGAATTTACAAAATAAACATATCAAATCACTTTCAAGCAAACTTTGGCTCACTACAAATACTTCACACAAGTACAATACTATTCAAAATTCAGGTATTAGGGCTGTTACAACTTCTCTCCGGTGTTACATCATCAAAATATTCCTGAAACACTCCTTGTTGATTTTTCGACGCTGTTTTAATTCAGTGCAGCAGCTTTTCATTAGTCTCGGTTAGCTAAGCACAAGCTACTTCTCGTAGTCGAATTATTGACAGCCAACTATATATATTAATTAAAAGCAAGATTAATGTATTTTGTTAATGTAATTATTGTTTTGGAACCTCTCTGTTTACAAGACAAGAAGTAAAATCTTTGAGACAGTATTTAATCAAATATATTGTTGCTTTAAGGCACGTCGACAGCGAGGTCATTAGCGCTCCAACTATGACCAGCTAATACTGTGCAATCATATAATTTCACCAACTTGTAACATTATGTCGCAAAAACATTTTTTTTTATCATTTCCCCGAATAGTTTATTTTTTAAAATCTGGGTCTGCTTAGGTCAGTTAATTCTACATCATTAAACTCCGTTTTATTTTTCCTGGACTGCAGAGTTACAAATTTCATAGTTCTCTGAGCAATCTATAGACAGCGTTTAAAACGTTTTTTGGCTCCATGTTTACACTTGTAGATAAACAGTCTTTCTGTGTGAAGAAAATTACAGTACTTATTCCAGTTATATTCACATTCTATAAAATCCGTCATCCATTTCTTGAAATTTAAAAGTCCCAGACTATAAATTCTCTTTTGAAGTACGTTATAACGTTTGGTATTGTGTGATCTATTTATTTCTTGCTACATTAAAACAATAACGTTTGTTTACATCCAAAAGAAATATCTGTAACATTACACCGTTCAAGAAGTCTTCGAATCTATTTAATCCATCTTTCTTAGGACGTAAACGGAAAATATTATTTGCATATCGTAAACTTCTAATTGCTTCTTCTTGAATCTGTTTTCCTGTCGTTTACTGCTTCGTCTGAATGGAACTACAGAATCAAAGTATTTTGTCTCTTTATTGGATTCCTTTCTTACATGCCGCATTTCTCTCGTGGTTTATTGTATTATAGTAGCCCGGTTTTGAATAGTACATTAAATTTATGTCTAACTCGTTTATAATATCTGACTAGCTTATGGTTTGTGCTAAGTATATAATTATATCAATCGAGTCGTTTGCTTGGTGAATGTCCTCGTAATATAGTTTTACACGTTATTGTTTTGCAAATGCCTTTTCAAGGGACAATCAATCAAAAATAAGTCTCAATCAACAAATAAAAACGGAGAAGACCAAAAAAAGAAAAATCAGAAGAAGAATAAAGATAGTAATGATTATATAGAAGACGAATCCGAAGACGACTGCCATAAGAAGTCCCAACACAACAAGAATGATAAGAATGAATCAACAGAGGACGAAACCGATGACGTACCTAGTTTTTTCGGTTCAGAAATGGAAAAATTCTTCAAAATCTTAAAAAGAACAATGGTTAAATTAAAAAAAGCACGAGGATTGCAAAAACTACTAGTCTTGCTTGAAGGTGTAATGGCCCTAGCGAAATAATGGCGCAAACACCCTATCTGAAAAACATGACAGCAGCTATATGGAATGCAAACAACGTTATGAACAAGAGAAACGAACTACTGACCTTTCTCAACAGAGAAGAAGTTGACATCATGTTAATAACAGAAACGTTTCTTCAGCCAACAGACACCTTTCGTTTAACTGGATACCAAGTTTACAGAACGGATAGAGTAGGACAAAGAGGAGGAGGCACAGCTGTAGCCATACGCAAAAACCTGTCACACGCTCCAATAACCAAGCCACAACTTACAGACCTAGAGGCCACAGCCGTGTGCATTCACTCAAGAGAAGGAAACATAGTATTTGTCAGTTCGTATCTAGCCCCAAATAAAAACTTACATGAACAGGACCTAGACCTGATAATGGCTGTGGCAACAAGGTCATAATTGGTGGAGATCTTAATGCCAAACACCCCATTTGGAATTCAAGAACAAGTAACAGAAGGGGCGAACAGTTGTTACAAATGTGCGATCTCAGGAACTTAGAAATCATCGGACCATCAGAAGTGACGCATATTCCCTTCAACCCGAGACATAGACCAGACGTGCTGGACATTATAATCGCCAAAGATATTTCCGGACACATAGAATTGTCAACGCTGAATGACCTTTCATCAGATGACCTCCCTGTACTGCTCACTATTCAAAGATGGCTATACTCTGACGTGAAACCAAAGAAAGTAAAAGAAACTGACTGGAACCACTTTACTAGACTTATCCACAATAAGATACGAACCACATATAATGTCTCTACCACGGAGCGAATCGAAGCAGCTATACAACACTTCGACAAGGTAGTATTAGAAGCGGAAAGAAGAGCCTCCACTACAATCGTTTTGGATAACCATCAACGAGAGGAGCTTCCAGCCATTTTGGAAGATCTGCGATATCTGCGAAACAGATACAGAAAACTTTGGCAGCGGTACCGTGATCCAAGGGACAAGAGACAATACCTCCAACTCGCACGGCAGCTAAAAGCTAGGCTACAAGAAAGAAGAACTGAAAAGTGGGAGGACAAAATGTCAAGCCTTTTGTTGCAGAACAAAGAGGCGTGGCAACTAATTAGAGCCTTAAAAGAACCTCGACAAGCGAACATCGCGATAAATGGACCGGCAGGGCCTAGCTTCCTACCTGTAGCAATGGCTGAATTACTAGCTGAAAACTTCGCATCTCAGTATACCACAGCGAAGTACCAACTTACAGCAGCAGAGATTCGACAAGCCGAGGAAACTGAAAGCCATGCATTGGAAATCCTCCAACAACCAACTGCAGACCAGCCAGAGCTTACAACCCCGAGGGAAGTAAGAAGTATAATAAAGAATCTTGCAAAAAATAAAAGCCCAGGACATGACAAAATAAAAAACATACATTTGAAGAACCTGCCGAAAAAGGGATTAGTACTTTTGACTAGAATTTTTAACAGCTGTCTCCTAAATTGTTATTATCCCACAGCATCGAAGGTAGCAAAAATTAAAGCCATACCAAAACGTGGAAAAGACCACCGCCAAGCTGTAAACTACCGCCCAATTAGTCTTCTTTCGTCAACATCAAAGATACTAGAAAGAATACTGTTGAAGAGGATTAACACCAGTCTCGAAGAAGAAAAGACGACAAGACCAGAACAATTCGGATTTCAAAGCCGCGTAACTGCAACAACTCAACTCCTCCGTATTACAGAAGATATAACAAAAAAATTTAACTTTAGCAAATCTACAGCAGCAGTATTTTTAGACATAGAAAAAGCTTACGACAAGGTTTGGCACGCTAAACTTATACAGGAATTACGGACTCATACGGCTATTAAACACTGCTACATTAAATTCATCGGTAGTTACTTAGCCGACAGAAAATTCTACGTAGAAGTTGACGGACAGAGGTCTTCAATTCTTCCGATTCCAGCTGGAATTCCACAAGGATTGGTGATCGCACCGCCACTTTTCAAAGTTTATACAAACAAAATCCCGACCCCGCCTTATGTGAATTTGGCACAGTTTGCCGATGACACTACAGAGTACACATCAGGAAGAAGACATGATCTTAACGTTACTGACCTACAACAAGGACTAGACGAAATCAGTAAATGGTGCAGAAACTATAAAATCAAAATAAATCCTGGAAAATGTGCGGGAATCTATTTCACAAAAAAAAGGCCGGAAATAAACAAGAATTTAAAAATTTTGAACCAAAATATCCCCTGGGTTAAAGAGCATCGGTACCTGGGTATATTACTGGATAACAAATTACTTTTTAGACAACATATCATGGATAGGAAAACAAAAGGACTAGCAATTATTTCCAACCTTTCACCAGTATTACGAAGCAGCAACCTACAGTTTAATACAAAAATAAGAATATACAAATTGGTTATTCTCCCATTTTTAATGTACGGATGCCAGATATGGGGGCTGGCAAGCCAAACCAATCTACAACAAATCCAGCTACTCCAGAACAGATGTCTAAGGATGATCCTAAACGCACCCAGATATACACCAATAGAAACTCTACATAACGAGACAAATATTCCCTTAATTAATACCGAAATATTTAATCTAACAGAAAAATTCCACAAGAAATTGAACGACGCCAGAGACGAAAGAACTGAGTCGATTGGAACGGTAATGCCGAGACGTTGGCATAAGTATAAAGTTCCCCTCAGTATTCTATACCAGCCATCATAGAGCAGCACAGTACGTGAACTCCGCAGGGGTTTTTTCACCATTAAGACCATCCTAGATGGTCATAGCCCTGGTTTTTCCCCTGAAAGTGAAATAAAAAGTGTCCCAAAAATAAACACCCTATCCTAACACCTAGAAGTTATACTGCCGAAGGTAGTGGGACTTCAAACACAGCCGCAGTGATTACGGCCTGTGTGGAACCCCTTTGATATTTTTATTATTAAGTGGACTAGTGTAGTCAGTTGGGGATCATTGCCGTTATCACTTGTGTTAGCAACTCGACGATTTTCCCCAGCTGATTTGCTCGTCTTGGCTCTTGGTTACAGCATAGGTGCACGTACTGGTCATTTTGCTTGGTCGGCGGATGGTTATTGCTATCGCTTGATGTCCATCTCTGTGATCCTTCCATTCGTTGGGTGTTACTGGGTTTGCGTTGATAGCTTCTGATGGTGGCTCGAAGCTTTATTCTCACGGGGCACTCCCCCAAACAGGCGGCGTGGTTAGAACCACAGTTTGCAAACGTTGTTGTTGCTTCACGCGGACGTGCGCAAACCAGGTTTCTGTGGCTCCCTCCGCAGCTAAAGCAACGCACTTGCTTGTGACAGTCAGACACTTGATGCCCAAAGCCTTGGCAGCGGAAGCATTGTTGTATTGTTGCCATTGGTCTCCGCTTCTGCGACCGCTTTTTGGAATTCAGTTTGCTCCTGTTCATGACTTGACTGCTGGCCGGTGTAGTGGACTTGGTTGACCTAGCCTCGCTCCTGTATGGTGTTGGGCGTGATTTGGAACTGCCGGCTTGGAGTGTTCCTTCATCCATATTGGAGGTTTCTTTTGGAGCTACTTCTTTTTGTTGAATATCCTTTGTTGAATACCGAGTATTCTCTCGGAAGTCCATACTGTATCTTATATTCCTAGTTTCCAGGAATTTCTTGATATCTTCGAGGTCTTCTTGGCTCATACAGGTGACCAGCAGCTGGATTGGCAATGAGCATGTTTGCGCCAATGTGGGCTCGTACTTCTCGTGGTGTTTTTGACGGTATGATTCAGTCACGTGCTTGCGATCACCAATCACAGAGACTTGCGAGTAGACGCGATGCATGAATGTTTGTGTAATATTCTTTATCTCTTTAGTGTTTTACTGTTAATTGTAGCCAGATTCAGATTAACCGTCTACTTAATTATTTTTATTGATTTATATTTTATCAGACTCATCTCCTATGACTGGCTACCTTCATTAGGAAGACAGACCGTATCTTGAAATAAAATCAGGAGTTGGTTAAACAAGAAATAGGTCTAATACAAATACGTTATATTTATGAACAATAGCACACTATTAAACATCAATCGATGACACTGTTTCTTAAATTTTACCCATCTGAATTGATATCCACAAGTAATCACTAATAGTTAAATATTTTAAGTTTAATATTTAACCCCAAAATTGTCAAATCATATATATTATTTCTACAAGGTGTTTTTTATCACAAGACATTATCTCATTTCATACCTAACAGAAATTAATAAATGAGGTATCATTTAAAAGGTTATGGTGTCGGTTTTGGTCACATCATATTTTAAGAAATTAATTTTTCCAAATTCGACCCTTAATCGTAAAAATGTCAATATTTATAAAATGCTGTTTTTTGTACCACGAATCATATATATTACAGATGAAGTCTCAATTTAATGATTTTGATCTCCCCCTGAGTGACATTAAATATTAGGGAGGATTTTTTTTCAGAATTTGACCCTTAAAAGGCAAAAATATCAATCCATGAACCACTATTCCCGAGTCTTTGTGACTAAGTGCTTTGAACATTGTCTGCGATGTTCGTTCTTCAACGGGGTGGCTGGGAAAGATCCGAAAAAAAAACATCTTCCATTTGCAAAAGAAATAACGCCATTTGTGCACATTCCTCCAAGAAAGTGTATTATTTTCGAAATGTGCATGATATTTGCACAAAACTTCTGCTGGTTTATCATATCGATGTAAAAGAAGCTAGTAATTACTTATTCCACCATAGATACATGAACCTTCCGTTCATACTCATAGATCTAGTAGTAATAAGTAAACAAAGAACACCATCTTCAAAACAGTGATTGCGCTATCCGACTCCAGAAGTGCCCTGGAAACCCTTCAGCATCTTAATATAACGCGTGGAGATGTCACTTAACACAAAAGATCCCTGAGACTGTTACGGAGCTAGAAGAAAGTGGAAAGCTGATTATTTTCTTATGGATTAAAGCACACACACGGAACAATGTAAATGAAAGAGCAGATCAGCTGGCAAAATTAGCAACCGTAGAAGACAACAACATTCCCACACATCAAGGCAACTGACCTGGACTCGTGTTGTCAGTTGGGGATCATTGCCGCCATCAGTCCTTCCGGTCTTCCCATTCGTTGGGAGTGACTGGGTTGGCGCTGACGTTGACGGCTTCTGATGGCTGCTTCAAGCTTTCTTCTTATGGGGCATCCCCCATAACTGGTGGCGTGGTCAGGACTACAGTTTGCACACGTCGGCGTTGCGTCACGCGGACGTGTGCAAACCAAGTTGTTATGGCTCCCTCCGCAGCGCACTTGCTTGAGACAGTCAGAAGCTTGATGCCCGAAGCTTTGGCAGCGGAAGCATTGATGTAACGTTGCCATCGGTCTCCGCTTCTGTGGCCTGTAGTTGGAATTCAGAATACTCCTTTTGTGTCTCAATAGCTATGTCCACACTTGTGCCTCTTCCCTTTCAACTTGCCTTTTACTCTTGCCCGTTCCTCTTGGAATATGTTCATCTTGCCTCAGGAGGCATGCCTTTTAGTGTCCACATTCACGCCTCATGAGGCATGCCCCTCAGTGTTCTGGTGTAGCCGCAGCAAGATGGATGATCTAATATTATATTAGCGAAATACCGGTGGTTACCGAGGATGCCTTTCGTTTGACATCTCATCTAACTAAATCATATAAAGTTGACTTGGATGAAGGATCGCCAGAAACGGATTTCCAATTATAGGCTGTTAAGAGCAAGGCTCACGGTTAAAAAAGCCGTCGGCCCTCTTGCTTCCGTTTTCCGAATTTTCCTGAAGCCAATTGAAACCAAAGTTAAAAACACGAGTGTGGACATAGTCTTATATTTGCACAATTTCATTCGTATGCAGCCGGATTGTACAAGGTTTTACTGCCCAGTGGGATCTTTGGATAGTGAAGATGCCAGCACAGGAACTACTATTCCCGGAACTTGGCGCGGAATTACCGTTCCTCGAAGACATTCTTTGAATGCTTCCCGGAGACGAGATGAATTCGTATTTTATGTCACCGACAGGTGGTATTACATAGTGAGATAACTGTTTGCTAATCAATAACATCAATATTTTCAGCTCGAGATGTATCTGGAAAATGTAGCTGAGTACCGTATAGCACACTTTCAATACATTTGGTTTATGGAAGAAAGAAACCTGCGTATTACCTACCCGTGTACAATTGCCCCCCCTCCCCCAGAAGTAAAATCAAGTTGCCTTCAGTACGCTTCGACGAGTAAAGAACTGGCTCAGGAGTACTGTGAGAGAGGAAAGATTGACTGGATTATGCCTGATGAGTGTGCATCGAAATTTCGTGAAAGTACACCGTGAGATATTGAAAAATAAAGTTATTGAAAATTTTTCTGAGAATCGGAGACGATTAATGTTTACATAAAAAAACTATAATTGAGTTACGATCTTGATTAACTGCATAGTTGGTCCTTGGATTACTATGTGAATCAATAATAAAAATAGTTCCCTCAATAGGTTTGAGTTTTATTTTGTAATAAATCGGCATGTTTCATTCCCCCACCCCACTTCCTCGAAAAAAATACGAGTTCCCCATCCCCTAATTCAGATGTTGCGCCCCCCCCCCCCAGTTCTGATCCTGGATACGCCCTTACGTGTATATCTAACATATTAGATGGAACTGTTCTTAAACCAAGAAAATCGTGCATAGCAATAAGTAAGTTAAGATTATAAGGCGTTAACAAGATGTTGATTGAGTTAATTACTTGTTCATTGTGTAAGCCTCTTGATGTTACACCACGTATGACAAATTTGAATCTATATTTGACATCATAAAAATGTTGCAGTTTTCGCAGCTGTCATGGTGTAACCATACAATTGACATCATTTAACAGAAAATATTCCATTCCAATGAATAATCTGAACTTCCTGAAATTTTTAAATAGATGACAGGCTGCTACTGTACAAATGACTTGTTTATTTAGAATGTTTGTTAATACTTTCACACGCATGCGTAAATGCATCTGTCTGCTTATTACAACAAATGTTATTTGCTGTTACTGAATAATATGGTACTTAGTGCTGCTTAAATCTGTCTATTTTTATACTAAGTATATGATGAAGCTTGGACCCATACGTTAAACGAGATTAAATATTACCTACGTGAATATACTGTACAACAGCACACTAAATATTACGCGCCCTGCGACAAATTTTTGTTCAAGGATCTCTGCAAAAGAAACAATCCTACATTGTCAAAATTTTTCACAACAATCAATCAATGCAAAATATTAATTAAAATAAGCTTGAATTGATTTTAAGTTATGCAAAAAATTACTGAATACTGATTATAATTGCGTCACTTAAATGAATTACCAAAAAACCTACGAAATAACGTCACAAAAGTGCCGCGATATTGCGTAAGCTTACTAGAATGAGCGACATATTGCAAGCGGAGGAGCACGAGAATCCATTTCACCTGGAAACGCTTGCAATACGGCGTGCCTCCTGGTTTGTTGAACGAATTGAGGATCTCGGGCGTGCCCATGACGCATGCCTTCCGAGCCTCCCCCCCCCCCCCGTGCAATATGACGCATGCCTCTGACTACCAAAAGTTGAACAAGTGTGGACATAGCTAATACGTGCTGTTCCGCCCCAAAATGTAGAGACACAGAAACTGTGCTGCGCCGCCTGCGTCAACTGCGCGTCAATGTGCGCCCGGCTTTAATGGTATTAAAACGCACACACACATGGCACCTTCAGTGCCTTAGGTTTTAGCAGGTGGGGGGTGGAGTATTTGTCCGAAGACATTGCCTCCAACATCACGAAGGGGTTACAATACTCTTAACTTTCGGTGGGTCTTCATGTTGGGTGTCAGTTAGCTAATATACTGAGCCTGTCATAGCCATTGTCGCAGCGTCCAAGCGAGTTGACCGCAGGGTTGTTGCATTGTCTGATGTTATTGTAAAAAAATTCCGCCAGCTGGAGGAATCTGTCCTTCAATTTAGGTATGGCGGTGGCCTCGTGGAGTGCATCCTTGGGGAACCGATACGGGAGGTGTAGGGCTCTCTTTACGGCCCTATTTTGAATAATCTGGAGCTTTCTAATTTGCCTGTCACTGGCGTATGCCCACACAGGACATGCATACTCCATGATGTGGCGTATGAGCGATGTGTATATCTTGAATCCAGTAGAAGGGGCAAGCTTGCTATCTTTATTTAGAACAGAGTAAAGACTGTGGTGCCTGGTGCTTGCTCTCCGACGGACTTCGTTGATGTGGCTACACCAATTCAGTTTCTTGTCTAGAGTCACCCCCAGGTAGCGTGCCGTGATGGACCATGGGATTTCTCTACCATACAGGCGAAGTGTTGGGTCAGGATGTTTTGGTTGACGGGCACCGAGTCGTTTGGTTAAAATAATGGTTTGAGTCTTGGTGGGGTCTATGTCAATACGCCACCTCCTAGCCCAGGCCTCTGTTACTTGGAGAACTTCCTGCAGTCGTCGGGTGTCCAGTGCTCTGCTGCGGCTGGAGGTCAAGTACGCGGTGTCGTCGGCGTAAGTAGTTGTCAGAACATCATTGCTAGTCGGTACGTCAGGGGCGTATAGGGAGTATAGCACTGGCCCAAGCATAGAGCCCTGCGGCACTCCTGCCTCGATGTTCCTGGTTGAGGAGTAAGCTTTATCCACCTTTACGCTGAAGGTCCGGCCGGTGAGGTAGGATTTTCGTAGCTTGACGTATGGCCCCGGGATACCCTGTTCGTAGAGCTTGAGCAGGAGCCCCGGATGCCACACAGAATCAAACGCACGCGAGATGTCAAGGAGTACCAAGGCGCTGTAGTTCCTGAAGTTGAAAGCGTGGGTTACTGCTTCTACTACCCGCATCAGCTGCTGGGTGGTGGAGTGGCCACGTCGAAATCCTAGCTGGTGATCTGCGCCGCCTCCGTCAACTACGCGTCAATGTGCGCCCGGCTTTAATGGTATTAAAACGCAGTAGCAAATACCAGTGACATCACAACATATCGGTCTATATAAATTTTTTGGGTTCCATAAATGGTCAGCGTTCCGGTCAATGGATCCGAGAGAGATTAGGCTAAGGAACGAGAAGGAATTTTGATATAGGTTTTGAAAGAAGCTATTCCAGTATTCACTTGTAACGATGTCGGTAAATCTTGTAAAACTGGAACCAGGTAAGGTGGACGGGGATTCGAACCCACATCGTTCCGAATGTGAGGTCAGAACATAACTTTTCACTACTACGCTCAGTTCCAGTAAATAGTTAAAGGAAAGAACTTTATAGTTAGGTAGATATTATAGTATACTAAGCAGATTATTCAGGAAGTAAGTTGTAAGAGTATGTTCAGATGAAGCGGTTAACGCAATATAACAAGTGAAAAACATCAAAACATATTTAATTCAATTATAATACACCCCACAACGGAAGAATGGGTTTATCGGAACGCCGTCTCCAGAGACCGTAAAATACGGCAGATGGATTCGTCTTGTTAAACTGTTTATTGTGGTCCTAATAATGTTTCAACAAGTATAACGTTCACCTCGTAACGTCTGCTTCACAAGACCTAGATTATACTGGAAATGTTTTAAAGAATTCTGAACTTTCATTATATTTAGTCTACAGCTGGGACGAAGTCTGACGTCAAATACATGTAGACGTAAACTGGTAGCAGAAATAAAAAGCGCAGAATCCATAGCGAGTTGTGATAAATCAATGAAATTCGGCCCCAAGTAAGAAGAATATTAAATGTTTAAAAATTGAAGTTTTACATGTAATAGTGTGACTTATGGGGCTTTTATTATGCAAAATTGCCATGTTTTTTAGCGTATAACTGGTAAATAGTGTTTTTGTCCACAAGTTCTTGTTCATCAAGTATGGCAAGGCGATGAGTGACGAACCTTTGTATCTAAATGTCTGTGAGAGTGGTTGGAGAATTGTCGTGTTTGAAATGGATGCATCATATCGTAAAATCTCCCAAAGGATTAGCCATAGAGCAATGTCAGTATACTGACTTGTTACACAGTGGATGAAGGAAGGCCCTACTACTCCTAGGAGCAAGCACAGGTCCATACAGAAGGACAAAGGCACCTAAATGCTGCCAAATTTTGCAGACGGGTGACCAAGCAGTGGTTGCAGAGACAGTACACCCCCCCCCCTTCCGACGATTGTAAACCCATTGCTTCAAGCTGGGCTACACTCGCTATGCACTGAGAAACGTATAGGCCTACCATTAACATGATTTCATTTCCAGCGTCGTCTTATCCGGTGTAATTCAAAACACTAATGGACACGAGAACGGCATACATTTGTGTTTAGAGACGCGTCCCGATTTTGTGGCAAAATGATAATCGACAACATGTACGTAAGCGTAGTGAAGAAACGGCTTACCCTGCTGTGATTTCAACGTTAGACACGTGCAGTCACTGATGTCACGGTTTGAAAGTAATCAATTTCGACAGCAGGACTGAGTTGGTTCAGGGCCGGCGTTAGGGGGGGTTAAGCGGGGCAAAAGTACCCGGGGCCCGGGCCACCAAATGGGGGCCCGCCGGCCTGGATGCCTAAATAAATAAATCAAACACAAATTTGAAAATCTGCACCAATAATTTTGAATATTTTTGTATTAAAATTTTCTGAATATATATATATATATATATATATATATATATATATATATATATATATAAGTGTAAGGGGGCATCCATAAATTACCCGAGGTGAAATACGGGGGGAGGGTCCGGCGAAATATCACCAAAGGGGGAATCTCACGTGAGGTTTTCGAGGGGGGTCCGGAAAAACACCTTAAGTAATTTATGCATGCCCCCTAAAGTAAAAATATAAATCGCTTACCCGGGGCCCGAGAAGCCTAGCGCCGGACCTGAGTTGGTTGGTGCTGAAAGCTCAATTACAGCTCACCACTATGTGGACGGGGTGCTGCACTCTTTTGTGATACCCTTCCTGTCGCCCATCCAAATCGCATCTTCCAGAATGATGATTACCGTCGTCATAATTCGGCCATCGCAACAAAAAACGTTACAAGGGGTTACGATTACAATTAAGACTGCAAGGTCCCCAGGTTTGTCCCCAATAGAGCATGTCTGGGCTTCCAGGAGTAGACCAAGAACACATGGTCACCCAGCACAAACTGAGCAACAACTGACTTGGGCAATCAGAGCATGGACAGTGTGCGGTAAGCCTCTGGTCCTACATACGGGAGGATGTGGGATCGAATTCTCTTTCGGGCACCCAGATTTGGGTTTTCCATAGTGTTCCCAAATCACTCCTGGTGAAAGCCGGATTGGTTCCTGCAAACGATCATGGCCGACTTCCTTACCATTCCATACTCCAGTACACTCTCGCCATAATAATCTCGACGTCGGCACGTCGTAAAGCCAGAAAGGGAAAAAAGGAGCATTTGATTCGTTTAACGCAGGCACAATTCATTCAGTAGGATATATCAGATCCACGTAAGTTTTGATACTGCATCGTATCAATTTAGTTTGTATTGTTCTGTGATAAGAAATAATAATAACTATTGCCTGTTACTATTTCCAACGTCCGAACTGTTTCCTGCTATACAGTTGCCCATGAGTTTGTTATCGTTGAACCTACTTACGGAGAAATCACTTAAACCGTGATGAAACTTTAATGATGATTTTTTGTTTAACACAGGGTACAATTGTGTAAACTGGCATAGGCTTGGTTTAGTATATTGTTAATGTGTATGTTCCATATTAACCGCCTGTCAAGATCAACTCCTAGGTATTTAATAGATTGATCATTTGGATTCCATGCTATGTTACTTCCCTTGATGTTTATCTCCGGGGGGTTTGGTGGGCGTCTCAGAGTGAAGAATTTGGCTTGACATTTTACGGGATTAAGAGATATACGCCAGTGATTGAGCCATTTAGTTATTGTTTCCTGAAGCTTGTTGCGTGCAATATGAATGTCATTGTGCGAAGAGTTTATGATTGTGTCATCAGCGTGCTGTGAAGTCGAGGTGTTTTGAGGAGTTGGTATATCTGAGGTGTATTTGTTGAATAGCGTTGGCCCTAAGACAAATCCCTGTAGGACTCCTGTAGCTATTGATCGTGATGTGGATATTTTTGTGTGTATTCTTACGCTGAAAGTTGGATTCTGTAAAAATCTTTCTAAAATTTTAATGTTTTTAAGTTTATATAGTAGGCTAGTGTGCCATACTTTGTTAAATGCCTGGGCAACATCGAGAAAAGCAGCCAATGTGTGATGTTTGAGCTCAAAATCCTTTGTAATATCTTCTACCAGGCGTAGTATTTGGTGTGAGGTTGAGTGCATAGGGCGAAAACCAAAATGATGAGGCGAAATAATTCCTGTAGTTATCAAGGAAGGAAGTTAGTCGCTTCCGTATTATTTTTTTCTAGCAGTTTTGACAAAGTAGGGAGTAAACTTATGGGTCTGTAACTAGAGGGCAGGGATGCTGGTTTGTTAAGTTTGTTGAAAACTATGATATTAGCATGTTTCCACTCTCTTGGGAAATATCCGGTACAGAGAATGCTGTTGAAAAGTGAGGTGAGGTAGCTTATAGCCTTTGGGGGTAATGACTTAAGCGCTATGTTAGGTATGTTATCGTGGCCTGGGGATTTTCGTACAGGTAAGTTCTTAATTATTTGTCGCAGTTCTTTTGGAGTAGTGAATCTGACGTAATTCTCCGCGCCAATAGTAGTAACATGCTGATTAGAATTTTCTATTGTTGTATTGAACTCATGATCTACTATAGGATTTGGTTTGAATGTATTTTCGAAATGATCTGCTACGATTTCGCATTTCTCTGAAGCGCTGGATATTTATGTACCATTCCATTTTAAGGGTGGTAAGATAGTGGGTTCCTTGAGAATATGTTTTGTGGTTTTCCATAGAGACCTGTCGCCAGGTTCCATTTCCGATAGATACTTTTGGTATGATTCGTAACGAAATGAGTCAAGTTCTGTTTTTATCTGTCCAATTAATTAGTTTAGTATTCGGCGTTGGTGTGAGAGTCGCTGCCTTTGCCACTGTCAGGGAGTTTGATTTTATAGTTGATTAATTCAATGATTCTTTGCGGTATTTTGTCATGGAATGATCTAAAACGATCTTGTTTGTGATTTCATGGTCGATAGTTCTATCGCCTGGTAAATTGCTGTCGTTAGCTATTGTACTCCTTCATCAATGTTATCTTCATTATCTTTCCTAGAGAATGATGGTAATATCTGATTAAGATTAATTTCGAATAGATTCCAGTTTACTTGTCCGGTTAATATCTTTGGTGTTTGTTCTGATATTTCTGGGTATGTACCAAATTTTGCTAACACCGGAATGTGGTCTGAGTCTAATTCAGAGATTGGTTCCGTATGTATTGGTAGTGGTGTATTTTTTAGCTTGCCGCAATGTCAAGTATGTCAGGGGTAACATTTGGATTATTAGAGAAATGGGTCGGCCCGTGTGGTGCGACTATATGTAAACTGAGGTTACCTGCAGTGTCGAGTAGTTTCCTACCGTTCGGTGTTGTTGTTCTGAATCCCCAAGCTTCGTGCTTGCTGTTGAGATCCCCCATTAGTGAAGTAGACTTTTTTTTATGGCATTCGGCTACTGGGCCATACAGCCAGCTCAATGTGATTTCTTGCTATCAAGTATTGACACAAGGACACTACAACACGAACAAGACATTCACAGACACAACACTAAACACCAATGCCCTCTGCCGGATTCGAACCGGCGACCTTCGGTACGCGGAGCTAGCACTCTAGCCCCTACGCTACCGAGGCCGGCTAAGGTAGACTGATTTTGATCAAATATTGGTATGAGCTGTTGTGTAAGCCTCCGGTTTGGTTGTTTGTAGGCAGCAACTATTTTTATTTCGGAGTTTGTTTTAGTTTTGATTCAGATTCCAGCTGTTTCTAGATCATTGGCGGACAAATAGATAGAATAATGACTGATATTATAGCTACCCCACCGGAGGCTATAGGCGAATCACGATCTGTTCTATAAATTTTATAGCCAGTAATTTTAAAAGTGTCATTCGAAGTGAAGTGTGTCTCAGTTATGCATGCAATGTCAACATTGTGGCGGCTCATAAATTCGGCAAGTGTTGATTTCTTATTCGTACGCCATTTGCGTTCCAGTTTTACGAGTGTTAACTTAGAAACATTGACCGTATTATTTGCCATTTTGGAGAAAGCTAGCTACTGACGACATGATGATCTCTTTTATAAAAGGGAGAAAAGCTGTGATTAACCCAGAGATTAGTTGATTTATTAGGCTGGTCCATGCAGTACCTTGCACAGTGTTGTGCTCGTTATGTGGTATGTTTGTGTCGTGAGGTGATGTGTTATGGTTTCCTTGTAATATATTACTGTAAGAGAATCGAGAATTGTTCTGCGGAGTATGCTGTAAATAGGTTTCTCTTTGTTTTGAATCATTTTGGTCAGCTATGTATATCAATAAATGAAGTAACATTTTAAAGATTTAGGTATCCGTTTTGGTCACATCATATTTTACGAAATTAATTTTACAAATTCTACCCTTCAAACACAAAAATGTCAATATTTCAAAAATGCTGTTTTTTTATACCATTTATCTCCCTGTTTTCCTGATAGAGCTGGAAAATGAAGTATCATTTTAAAGTCTCCTATATTAAGAAAAGAGTTTTGCGGAATTGGAGTTTTAATGGGCTTTCAACATTGTCTGTGATATGATGGTCATCCTAGAACGTTGTGAATGGCAAAGATCCGAAACTACTGTCTCCATTCGAAAAGAGATAATGCCATTTGCGCACATTATTCCAAGAAAATGGATCGCTTTGGAATGCGCAAGTATTTTTTTTTTTTTACAAACGTTATACTGTTTTATCATGTTGATGTAAAACAAAAGTAATAATTACTTATTCAACCTTAGACACATGAACCTTCAGTACATTCTCATAGTAGAGAAAAGTTAGCAGACATATGCAGAAAGACGTATGTAACCTACAGCGTGCCAATGACTCATGCCTATCGTAAACTTGTTGCCACATTAACAAACTTTAAAATACTTGACCCACTTTCCAGAAGCATTACATGTATGTATATAAAATTATGCATGATGTCTCTTTTTATTTAAATGCAACGAGGTTTTTTATAACATGTATTACATGTGCTGTTGTCACATGTACTGTACACGAGGTTATATAATCCGAAACTTTTGTCGATAGCAGTGTTTAAAAAATTTAGTTAATTAATCACCTTGCAATTCTGCTGTCCCATTGAAAGCTCCTGTTATGTTCAAATTTTATTAGTTCCCAATATTTGATTGGGATAGGTATAAAGATAATTTTTTTGATGACGGATAACACTTGTTTGGAAACTTAGTTGAGGGATTTATTAAAATTATCTAGAACAGCATTAATGGTATTAAAACACAGTAGCGAATACCAGTGACGTTACAATATAATCAGCCTATGTATATTTTTTGGGTTCTATACAAGGTCGGCGTTACGGTCAGGGCCGGCGCTAGGAATTTCATGGCCACTGGCGAATACCCGAAAGCATAGAAGCACGCGGAAATTGTCCCCGTGCCCAAGTCTCGCAAGGACAGGCGCTCCACGAAATCCTATAGACCAATAAGTCTTCTCCACATCCTGTCTAAATTATTTGAGAGAATTTACCCACGCAGGCTTCACAGACACATCAAGGATGAAGGTATTCTCCCGAATGAACAATTCGGGTTTCGGCGCAACCACTCAACGCCCCAACAACTTCTACGACTCACAGAGTATGCCATGGGAGCCTTCGAGAGAAGGGAGTATTTTGGAGCCGTATTCCTGGACGTCTCTCGGGCATTTGATTCTGTCTGGCACGACGGCCTACTTTATAAACTGCTAACGCAGGGATTCCCGCTACAACACGTTAGACGAATAAAAAACTACTTGACTGGAAGAACCTTCAGATTTGTAACAGAGGATGTTGTCTCAACAATAAAAACCATCAATGCTGGAGTCCCTCAAGGATCTGCCCTTGCACCAGTCTTCTATAACCTATACACCGCCGAGGACTGAGCATCTACAAACTGGTCTATATGCAGATGATACTACATTCTATGTGCGTAGTATCAGAGCCACACACTTACATAACAAGCTGCAGCGGGGATGCACCAACATTGAAAGCTGTGCTACCAAATGGAGGCTGGCATTCAATGCCACCAAAAGCCAGGCAATCATAATAACAAGGAGGAGTGTACCCCCACTACAGCCAGCTCGACTGTTTGGAGAGGATATCAAGTGGACCAATACGGCGCTCTACCTTGGAGTTACACTAGACAAACGAATAACCTGGAAAACACACATTAGGAACATTCGCGCAAAAGCAACGAGTAGGATGAGGGAGCTGTACTGGCTACTAAATCCAACAACCACATTGCATCCTACTACAGCAAGACTGCTCTATACAACAACAGTCAGGCCACTACTGAAGTACGCTGCACCAGTGTGGGGGCAACGCTGCTCATTCGCATATTAAGTTGCTACAAACAATACAAAACAGGGCGATTCGCTACGCATATAAATTGCCGCGAGAAACGCCAACCAAAACTCTCCATGACATTAGCGGACTCCCTCTATTGATAGACCGATACAAAGCCGCATCGCGAAAGCTCTACGAAAAGAATAGGGGACATAACAACCCACTAATTAAACAGCTCGGCTCTCTGGTCCACATCGATAACGGATTAAGGTGGCCAGTAAACCTTATCAATGAAAAAGTTGATCCTTGAACGGAATATCAGGGTCCACTAACCCAGACATACAAAACCATCCGGGCCTGACATGCCCAGTAAGGACGCTACCAATAACGTCGAGGACAAATTAAACTAAAATGGAAGGAGATGCGCACAACTGTGGAAGAACTTCCCCACACCCAAGGAAAGAAGAATTCTAGGTGATATTTGTCTGTCTCTCTCGGGCCCGGTTGTCCTTCTTTTTTTTTTTAGCTCTACAAACTAGCGGGCGACATTGGACCGGATTTGCCTGGGGACCCCTGCAGCCGGTGATCGGGACCCCTCGTCAGCCGACGAGCCCGGGTACATTTGACCTTCTTGCCTCGCATTCGGGAGGACGGCGGTTCGAATCCCCGTTCGGGCATCCAGATTTGGGTTTTCCATGGTTTCCCCAAATCACTCCAGGCAAATGCCGGGATGCTTTCTTCAAATGGCCATGGCCGAATTCCATCCCATTCCTTGCCCCCATCCTTGCCCCCATCCTTTCCCGTCTCTAAAGACCTCAATGTTAAAAAAAGACGTAAAGCAGTTACAAAAAAAAAAAAAAAAAAAAAAAAAAAACATTTGACCTGCTTTCCTCCCCCCCACTCTAACGCCGGCCCTGGTTACGGTCAAGAGAGCCGAGAGGTACTAGGCTAAGGAAAGAGAAGGAATTTGGCCATGGCCTTTTAAAGATGCTATCCCATTACTCACTTTTAGTGATTTCGGTAAATCACGTAAAATCGGAACCCCTATCGTTCTGAACGTAAGGCCAGAACACTACTGTGCACCTACCACGTTCGGTTCGAGGAAATAGTTGAAGGAAAAAACCTAAGAGTAGATAAATGTTTTAGTATACATACCAGAATATTGAGGACGTATGTTGTAGGAGCATGTTGAAATTAAGCGCTTAATTCAAGATAAGAAGTGAAAAACAACAACAAAAAACACATTTCACTCATTTATAATATACCTCACAACGGAATACTAGGTCTATCGGAAGATCGTCTCCAGAGACAGTAAAAGACTGCAGATGGATTCTTCTTGTCAAACTGATTATTGTGTCCTAATAATGTTTCAGTAAATATAATGTTCACCTCGGAAGGTCTGCGCCTCAAGGCCTAGATTATACTGGAATTGTTTCACAGAATTCTGAATTTTATTCATATTTACTCTACAGCTGGGACGAAGTCCGACGTCAAATATACGTAGAGGTAAAATGGGAGCGGAAATCAAAAGTGCAGCACCCAGAGGGGGTTGTGATAAATTAATAAAATTTGGCACCAAGTTTCCCCACATGGAATTCAATTTTTAAGTATTTTACATGTAATGGTATGACAATTACAGGGCTAAGTAGTATACAAAATTGTTATTTTTTTTTTAGCGTATAAGTGGTGAACAGTGTGGTGTAAAATGAACTCTTTTGTCCACAAGTTCTTGTTGATCAAGTATGACAAGGTGAAGAGTGACGATGTCTGCACCCAAATGTCTAATTGTGAGAGATGTAGGAAAATTAGCGTGTTTCAAATGGGTGCATCATATGATAAATTTGCCGGATTGGCCATAGGGCAATGTCAGTATACAGGCTTATTACACACTGGACGAAAGAAGACTCCAATACTTCTAGAGCTGGAACTGTTCCATACAGAAGGACAATAGCACGTGAAGACCGCCATATTGTGGGGTGGCTGTTGTTTGCAGATGGGTGACTGCAGTCCAAATCCAAGGAGTGGTTACAGACATAGTCACTCGACGGACAATTGTTAATCAATTGATTGAAGCTGAGCCACACTTTCTGTCCTCTATGCAATGCGTTCCATTAATCTGAATTCATTTCCAGCGTCGTCTAATCTGGTGCAATGCAATACTAAAATGGACTGGTGAATGGTGAATTCTGTATTTGGCAAACTGATAATCGACAACTTTTACACAGTCGTAGTGGAGAAACGACTCACACTGCTGTGATTTCATAACGTCACACAGGTCAAGCCACTTATGTAGTGGTATGTGCGAAATCGGTTTCACAGCGTGACTGAGTTGCTTGTTGTTGAAGGCACAATGGCAACCCAGCTCTATGTTGACGGGGAGCTGCACCCTGTTGTGATACCCTTGATGACCACCATCCAAATCACATCATACAACGGGAAGGTGCCCATCCTCGTACTGGAGCCATCGCAGCACAAAACTTGCAAAGGGACACGATCACAATTGAAACTGCAAGATCCCCAGATTTGTCCACAGTAGAGCATGTTTGAATTACCAGGAGTAGACACATTTGATCACATCGTCACCCAGCACAAACAGCACATGCCATGTAAACGCGGAGAGAAATACCACAAGAAGACATCCAAAAACTTGTTGATTCAATGCCGGCAATGATGCACGAATCTACAGCTGTTCAAGGTTGGCGCACATACTACTGACAATTGTATTTAAAGGTAAACTTAGCGCTATTCATTTCAGTTAGTTACTACTTCTTCTGGATATGAACCTGGATATACCAAAAAATTTCATAAAATTTTGCCATTCCTATCTGATTGTTGTCGTTTTAATTTCCGTAAGGTTACGAAAAGACCGTAAGCCAAAACCTAACCAAGCTTCAGTTTAAGAGGTGAGCAGTGAATGCTTGTTAATTGGTTATTAGCCAATAACTAATGACAAGCCTAATTTATGAAAAAATGATGAATAGGTGATTTACATGCTTGAATGTGGGATCGGCACATCCTCAAGTGCCCGTAATGTTTTATTGCAGGTGCGTTTGATAAAACCTGATAGTCGCTTGAGGATGTGCCGAGCTGCCTGTGAGGTTACTCCACAGACAAAAGGAGGTGAATCTGCAATTTTCCATTTTATTACAGACACATTTGATACTGTGCGTTGCGTGTCAGCGATAACTCTCTGGTCCCACATTATGGAGGTCGTGGGTTCGAATTCCCAGATTTGGGTTTTTCATGGTTTTCCCAATTCACTCCTGGTGAAAGCCGGGATGGGTCTGCCGAAAGGCCATGGCCGATTTCCTTACCATTCGTTGACTCCAGTCCTTGCGTCGTAAACCCAGAAACAAGGAAAACGCAGTCTCAATGATTCAGTCCAAAATTTCGGATCCACATAAGTTTTGATTCTGCCTTTTGTGATAAGAAATTATAATAATTACTATTTCCTGTTAATATTTCCAATGGCCCAACTGTTTCCTGGTATACTGTTACCTATGACTTTGTTCACCTTGAACTTACGTACGGAACAGATGGTATGAAGCAAGAGAATTATTCTTTCAACTTTGGGCGAACCGCAGAGTTGTATGCAAAAAAAAAAAAAAAAAAAAAAAAAAACTAAACACAGTAAACAATTTATGTTATAAAGTAAAAGGAAACGCAGTGGAGTGATTAACTATCAAGACCTCCGAAAGTCTGCTCAGATAAAGCCAAGAGGGTGCGTTGAAGTAGCGTCTCAAATCATTTGTATTGAATTTTAGACCCAGTTATAAGCTATCACTGCAAACATTTTGACTGAGAAGTAAGTTGCTTTTACCAGCTGGCAAAAAGCATTATTAAATGGATATCATGGAACAGTTAAATATTAGTACCCTTTTTTATTTCTCAGCTTCTCGATTTCGTTTCAAAATAAAACGTACCTCATTTTTCTCATGAATTTTCAGAGTGATTGAAAAGCTTAGATAACCCATTCAAGAATTTGGATGCACTTATGGTTTACACCATCTTGAAATTCCGTATCATAGTTTTTTCGTGAAACGCGATAGACGAAATGAACATGGAGACAGATAGATGTACACATTTCTTCTTTACTTATTATCTTTCCGGCGTTACATCATATGAAAATTGTCTCGAAACACTCGTTGTGCATTTTTCGACGCGGTGTTATTCAAGTACAGCATTTTTTACACACCATAAGTCTGAGTCAACTAAGCACAAGTTAATTCTCGTAGTCGTAATGTTAACACCTAGCTATATAATTTAATTTAAAACAAGATTTAACTGAAGATTTAATGTACTAAATCAATTTTCTTTTTATACCTTTGTGAAGTAAAATATCTGAAATAGTATTCAATCTTATAATTTCATCAACTTGTGACAACATGACGCAAAAACATTTGATTTTGCATCATTTTCCGAAATATTTAATGTTTTATAATCTGGGTCTGCTTAGATCTGTTAACATCATACCACAACATTAAACTCCTTTTTATTTTCCTGTACTGCATAATTGCAAGTTTCACGGTTCTTCGAGCCGCTTTCATACACCGTTTAAAACGTTTTTTGAGCCTCATGTTTACACTAATGAATAAACAGTTTTCCTATATGAAGAAAGTTATTTATTACAGTAATATTAACATTCTATAACATCCTTCAACCAATTTTTGGAATTTTACGTCCGAGTCTATAAATTCTCTTCCATAGTACGTACATTCTGTTATATTTTTAATTCTTGCTTCATTAAAACAATTACGTTTCTTTACTTCCAATAGAGAAATGTCTATAACAATATGCCGTTCATGAAGTTTTCAAATCTATCTGCTTCATCTTTCTTAAGAGCTAAACGGAAAATATTATTTGCATATCGTAAATCTCTAAATGCTTCCTCTTGAATCTGTTCTGCTGTCTTTTACTGATTCGTCCGAATGGAACTACAAAATCATTTGAGAGTGTATTGTCACCTTATCTGATTCCATTCAGACATGCCGATTTTCTCTCAGAGTTTATTGTATTATAGTAGCCTGGTTTTGTATAGTACATTGCTGTGCAGATAGTTTTAGTGTCCTCGTGATATAGTTTTAAACGGTATTGTGGTGTGGGTCTTTGTCAATGAAAACAACCCGTTTTAAATCATTTTCTCTCTTTTGTTACGGTTTGTGAGTCAGTGCGTACCATACGTAGATGCGTATGCTAAGATTCGTACGAACGACTTATTTCTCGTGCCACACATTTTTTGTTAGAACTCTGAACCAAGATACTGAGTAATAGCATGATTTTTACTTTATCTGAGTTCCTTTATTTTAGGATATATATGTGAATTCTGTGCAAATGAGTTCGCTATGTTTCTGCAACTTTGTTCTCTCCGATGATTGTTATTACAGTAAGATATTTAACAAGAAAATTTCAAAGTTTCGAATTCCACTGTGTGTACTGGAATATTATTACTGGAGTTTTGATTTCTTTTTTGAATGCTGGCTCGCCCTTGTTTGTATGATAAATCTAATGAAGACATGACATTCATAATCTTGTTTTCACGACTCGCTTCTTTTTACTTCTTCTGTGGTGTTGCCGACATGAAAGTCTTTAAGGATGTCAATGTGTATTCTCTATACTGGAAATGAATTCTTATATAAGATAATAAAGTTAGTAATTAAGTCTGCTTAAGTACTGAGTACAATATTAACATCTTTGGATGTAGGCAACACAATTCATACAGTGTACCGACGGATACTTGCTCTTTTTGGATCTCACCTTTCGGCGTGTTATATAATGCTTGATCTCACCATTCAATCTCTTACTATGCTTGTACCATATCAAAACACTTACACAGAGCTTATTAATCAGATGAATATTCGAGTGTAGTAATGTTGCGTAATGGACACAGGTGAAAGTTATTACATTGTTGACACGACAAGGAGGGCGGTAGGAGATTCACAACAACCGTTCGTGGAAGGTGTTTGCGGAATACCGGAGGCGTATCCTTAAAGACGTGTATAAGACTCTGCCAATTTGCCACGTTTTCAAAGCAAATGGCGGAAAAAATAAATTAAGATACACAACAACTGTAGTGTTTTCGACGACATGCGCCGGCCATCACAGTAGCAAATAGAAGTGATATATGAATGCTTGTGTTATTTCTCTCTTTAGTGCGTTACTGTTAATTGTAACCAGATTCAAATTAACTGTCTCCTTAATTCTTTCTGTTGATTAATATTTTATCGAACTCATGACATATAATTGACTTTGTTGATTTCGAAGACAGACCGTAACTTGAAATAAAACCAGGATTAGGTTAATCAAGAAATAGGTCTATTAAAAAATAATTTAAATTTTTAAACGATAGTACACAATCAAATATCACTCAGTGATACTGTTTGTCAAATACTACCCATCGCATTTAATATTCACCCGTAACTTATAATCGTTCTCTTAAAATAGATGTTGTCTATTAAATTGTAGTTCAATCCAGGAATGAGATAGAGTGTTATTTCAGTAACTAATCACGTTATGCCGTGATGTCTGCTGGTTCCAAGGTGGTGTAACAAGACGAGGCACTCAAGTACAGATCCAACAATCACTTCAACCTCACCAAACAGAATACCTCGTCTTTCATCTGGAAGGACCTATAAAAATTCTGAGTTAACGCTATCCAAGTTTCGGAAGACTCAGTTGTTGTCAACCCTAGCATATTAACTCGAAAGTTTCATAACTAATATCTGCGTCTGATGGGAGTTTCTGTAGACAGATCAGCGATGAACTTTAAATCTGTCTACCACCTGACTTGATTTTCGTTTTACATTGTCGGCTATCGTTCGCAATCACATCAATAAAACAACATGTCTACCTACTCTTTCGAGTGTAGTTAAATACTTCGTCCACCAACCTATTTGAGTCGGAAGGAGAGGAAAGATAAAATTAGAGAAATAAAGTGCCGCACAGATTCTTATATGAATTCTTTTTTCCCTCGTACCATTAGGGACTGCAATGCACAACAAAGAGATTAGCTTCGGTGCTGAGCACCCTCTGCCACCCACAATTTTGTGAATTGCAGAGTATATAATTTATGTAGATGTAGATGTACTCTCACATCTTCTCTCTCATATCCTTAGTATTAACGAATCAAAAATTATCAAATCATCATATATATGTACATTATTTCAATAAGGTGTTTTTTTCTCAAAAGCCATTATCTCCCTTCATACTTAAACGAAATTATAAAATGAGGTGTATTTTTAAAGTTTAAGGTATCCGCTTTGTTCACATCAAATTTTAAGAACGTAATTTTGTCAAATTTGAAGCTTAAAGGGCAAAAATGTCAATATTTATAATTTTTCGTGTCGCGAGGCATATTTTCTCCCTAGATATCTAACAGAAATCGATAAATAAGGTATTATTTTGAATATTGAGACTACATCATATCATAAGAAAAGTACTTTTTGGTTTTTTTTTTTTTTTTTTTTTTTTTTTTTTTAAACGAGCCATATACCTCCTTTTACACCTAACCGAAATCGATAAATTAGGTATCATTTAAAAGATTTAGGTCTCCAGTCAGGCATCATTATAAATTAAGATAGAAATTTAATTAAATTTGGCCCTTAAAGGACAAAAGTAATAAATGTGAATGTCACTCGCATGAGACCAGAGCTTATCCGCTACACAGCAATAGCACATATCACAGAGATATTAATAAACTGCTTCACTGGCGTCGACTTTTGTTACGTACCTTTTACACCAAACAAATAAACAATAAAAACAAATGAGGCGGTTCTTCTTTCATCCTATTTCAAACCACCAACCATAATATTCATCGTATTCGCGAAATTTTCGCACGGATCATCTAATACATATTTTTTTTTATAAAAGATGTTGTTTTTTTTGTCACAAGCCATTATCTCCCTTCATAACTTACCAAAATCAATAAATGAGGTATCATTTTAAAGATTAAGGTATCCGTTTTGGTCACATCATATTTTAAGAAAGTAATTTTTCCTAATCCGACCGTTAATGCGCATAAAGTAAATATTACTAAAATATTGTTTTTTGAACCACAAACCATTTATTTCCGTGTATTCATAGCCGAAGTCGGTAAGTGAAGTATCTTTTTTAAGGATTTAGATCTCCGCTTTGGTGACATCATATATTACGATAGGAATTTTTCGGAATTCATCCCTTGAAGGGCAAAAGTATCAATATTTCTGCAACGCGTTTTTTTGTCATGACACATTTATCTCTCTTGATATCTAACCGACATATATAAATGAGGTATTACTTTAAAGATTATAGACTCCGCTGTGGCCACAACATATTTTAAGAAACGAATGTTTATGAATTCGACCATTAAAGGGAAAAAGTACCATTATTTCAATAACTTATGTTTTGTTACGAATCATTTATCTCCCTTAATACCTAATTGAAATAAGTAACTGAGTTATCATTTAAAACATTAAGGTCTCCAGTCAGGCAAAATTATAAATCAGGAACGTAATTTTTCAGAATTTGACCCTCGAATAACAAAAGTAATAACTGTAAAGGTCGCGCGTAAGAGACAGTTCAGAGTCAAGCGCTAGATAGCAGCAGCACATACCACAGAGGTATTACTAAACTGCTTCACTGGCGTCGACTTTTATTATGTTGCTATTACACTAAACAAATAAACAAATGATATAAATGAGTCTGTTCTTCTTCCGTCCCATCACACACTCTCAACTTTACTACTCATCGTATTCGCGAAATATTCGCACGAGTCATTACTAACATACAGTATTCGTGTGTAGTGACGAATTACGAAGTCTACCTAATCAGAGGCAGCTTATATGGTTGCCCATAATTTGTTTTTAACTGTGGCTATTTACTCTGCCACTTGACGAAATTCACGGTGACTTCGTTGCTGACGGAGCTTGGAGACATTTAGCGGACGTGGACAATGATTCCAGCGACCTGCTATCGTACAGAGAACCGACTACTTTGGTCAGCGGCAGTGTAACCGACGTAGATTCAGTCCAACAGAGTTAACCTGATATATGCTGCTTCCATTTTTTTTTTCTTTTTTTTCTTTTGTTCGCTGCCTGTAGCTCTATCTACCTCATCATATACGTTGATTTTGGGATCATTAAATACTCATTAGTGAACAACCCGGCTTTGGTCATCGTATTATGACCTATGAAGGATACCCTTGCTTATTCTTATCGCCTGGTGGGGATGAGCGTACTTAACAACTGCGTGAGAAGTTGTACGACCATCCCTAGTTGATTTTCTTGTGGCTGGCATTGACAACGGTGGTTGTGTTGATGCTCATCGTGTCTGATTAGGTGGTTATGATTGGTAAGGTGGCCGTGGGTGGTCCTATCCTTTGTCGATCTTGGTGGTGTCCTGATCTTCTCTGTGCTGGTGTGGGGGCGGCTCCTGTTGACGGCCGCTTGCAGCTTCCTCCTCAGTGGGCAGCCCCCATAGCTGGCCGCGTGTTCCGCGGCGCAGTTAGAGCAAGTTGGTGTCGCGTCGCGCGGCCTGGTGCACACGACTATGATATTGTGCTGTAATGTTAAAATTGTAGTCTTTGTGGAGATCATATTGGTCGTCCAGTAGTGGGCGTGAGTTGTCATATAGTTACGCAAGTGTTAGTAAGGTTATCAATGGATCATGGTGTACTGCGGTGTCGCAGAGCATAATATAATTGTACGGTGAGGTACTCGCTAGGAGGCGTCCATTAATTACGTGAGCTGAAATGGGGGGGGGGAGTTGGGAAGATCCTTGCAGACAAGTAGGGCTAAAAAAACTCTAGAAACGGCGTCGATCGAACGTTAGGGGGTGTACAACCACCCTTGAAACCAGGAAAGCTACATACGAGTTCGTTAGCAGGTGAGGTCTCCTCAAAGTCTCACCTCACCACAGGCGGGGGGGGGGGGGGGAGGAAAGGAGAGGGAGGAGGGGTCCCACCACATCTAACCACGGGGGGGGGGTCCAAACTTCCGAAAAAATACCTCACATCCCATGCGATAATAGTGGAGCAAGTGTCATAGTTCCATACGGTAACATAAGAGCAACGGACATGACGCGTCTTGTATGAACGTCAGCTGAGCGATCTCACACAACAAAACCATTCACGGCAATCAAAATCACTGACAAAAGTCTCAATGTTCTACTAAAAACTGTAAAGTTAGCCGACAATGTAAATGAACTGGGTAAATATTCAATTGTTAGAATCACATGGTATTAGAATTTTAATGTCAATTGATGAAAATTTAGTAATTTGTCAAAGAATTTTGATCATGAATAAATATACTTAAATTTGCACATATTAACTAACATTAAATTGTTGAATATTGCTTTTTTTCGTATTAATATTGTAATAACAATGCTAATGCTCATGCATTTGTTTCACGCTGTATATACTTTGATGTTTAGTGATAAATGCGCAGATTCTCGACGCAGCTTCAATGCTGTATACACATATCTCAGCTGTATTATATAATGTATCTTACAAGTTGACCGAAAGGACCACAGACAAAATTCCGATGAATAAGTACAGTAAGAAAATTCCACCTGTCCATAGAATTCGACTTCGAAACGATTTCTATTTTCAGATTTAGGTTTTTCAGAAAAATTTTATACCATTTTTCAACTGGCATTATTACAACACGATACTTGTGAGTTCTTTGTTATGTGAACAAATCATAATCTATTATTTCCAATTCTTGCATGAGGGCAGGTTTTAGGTAGTATGTGGAAACTTGGAACCAGGTTTCACATGTAATTATTAAATGATTTCACTTATAATGCAGTGATGAGCTGATAAATTGCAATCACAGTTTGCTGACATAATTGTATTTTACTCTTATGACTTATCAAATTGTAAAAACAAGAGCTTCACCAGAAAAAATTATGAATTCATACCAGTTTGAACTGTTTAACTGGATACTTCTGACTCTGCGATCTCTTGTTGGGAAAAAAGAAATATATATTTCAGTGAAAATTGACAGTGATGAACAAAGTTATGTGGAAATTTAAGAAGTCATATTAATTTTCTAAAGATACCTGAGACTTACTATTTCTAAGTTTAGCCAAGAGTACAACATGGAAATTACTACTTCACAATGAATTCGTCTACTTTACATCAACACGAATCAGCACAATTAGCAGTTACTAAACACTGCAAACAAGGAGTTATGCGCAATAACGTAACCTTGTCTGAAGATGAAAAACTAGAACTGCTATTATTTCCCATAGCATAGGAATAATATATTCAATTGTGTCAACCTGTATTAATCACATCTATCAAGCATTATTTCACTTGGATACTTCAGTATCTGCAGAAGTAAGATATATAAATGTAACTGATCTAAAGTATACTAAAATTAAGGTAAATCAAAACATAAAATCCTACCTCATACAAAAAAGATTGAATTTTCTTGAAAAACCGATTACAACTACTCGATGTATCAAATTTACCTAATTATTTGACGAAAATGATGAGATGGAAGTCGACATAAAAATCGCAAAAAGTGATGTTTTTTCAGCATCGGTTCCTAAAGTTTTATATACTTTGACGTTTAAACTAGTATGGTTTGATCGTTTAGTTTTGATTCGTCTCTACGTAAGGATATGATTTGATTGCAATTTCCCACGTGTTTTCCTACTTATACGTTTAAATAATGTCTTATAACAGAACTTCACAATCTTCTTATTTTAATCCAGCAATTGTCTTCTATAAACATGTTTCCTTTGTTTTTAATATCATGTCACCGCTTTTTGTTGTTTTTAGGGAATTGAACTGCTTTACAATTTAGTGTTTACTGCGATTCTCGCTATTTCTGCCATCTCCAATTATTTATATTTGTTGATCCCACCACTAAAATTAGAGATGTTTATTCTATACACCATCAGAAACTTATTATAAATGTTCATAACATCAGTTCGATAAGAGTAATTAAAAATGATTTATTTTTTAATAAATTTGATTAATTTTATCTTATTAGTAGGACGAGCTTTAATGTGTATCAACGAAGTTCATTATTGACTATATTTTGCAACAGGATATAACTTCAATATGTAATAACGAAGTTCATTATTGACTATATTTTGCAATGTGATTGAATCAGTTTCACGGACTGTAATGTTTTTAAACGAATCTTTGCAATGTTACTCTGCCTGAAAAAATGAACGATTTCGAGGAAATGGGTATCCTAAACCCAGATTTCTATTTCATAATTACTGAAAAATCAATGATAAACAGTAATAATATTAACAGTACGCTGATTCTAAACTGCATGATTGTGCTATAACACATCGAACGTAATCGATAGCACTAATAGCTAGTACAAACATACAAAGTAATTAAAGTGTATCTTTATATCTGAAAACGTAAGACTAAAAAGCAGCCATGTACAATATTTTGACATGGAAGCCCCTGAATGTACATTCGTGGCTTTAGTGACGTTCGTTCCTACATTATCCTACCATTAAATAAACTTCTAACTTAACCAAAAAATGATATACTTCACATATTCAGACTGGATTATTAGTGTAAAAGTTAAATTTAATCTGAAATATGTAGGAAATATTAATTAAATAATTAAACAATTTGTTTTAATCTTCCGAAAAACTTAACTATCGACGTCTGATTACAGTATTTAAAAAAGCAAAGATATAATATTCATGTTATGGTAATGTTGGTACTGATGTACGATATTTAAAAATAAATCAACCATTTTTATATTGCTGGAAGTTTTCGCGCTTTTTCGTGGGTCTAAGGATGTGGATTTCTCTAAATATCTCTTATTTTGGAAAATTTAATTTCTCGTATTTATTTGTAGATTGCAAACACTCAAGATGTAGTAACTTCTATAATTTAATCATCAGAGTAAACTATATCACACGTATAAAGTAACGAGGGTTTTCGCTGATATCTTCTTCGAGGGATACTAATCGCGTAAACATGTTGTTTTCACACAATGTTTCGACGACTGCACCCTCCGTCGTAATCTTTAGCTGAAATCTTAAGAAGCTGGAAAACCTGCAAATTATAACATGCAAAGAGCGCAGTGTTGATTCTCTGACACGGCAACGGTGGGCGTAGTTACATTACCAGGTAGCAGTCTCAGATGTCATTACTATTTCCGCGGTTCAAAGTACGGAACGTTGACGACGAGCACACTCAATAACCGGCACTCACAATCGCGGTTTACAAGATCTATTTAAATCGTTTATGAAAGATCAAAGCTTCTGATATGCACCAAGACCTTAGTCGATTCGCAGTCGATATATTCGATGTAATCCTCTCAAATTACATATATCATGATGGCTTCTTCCTGGGTAAAATATTCCGGAGGTAAAATAGTCCCCCAATTGGAACTCCGGGTGGGGACTGCTCAGGGAGGAGTCATCAGAATGGATAGAAACATTCTACGAGTCGGAGCGTGGAATGTTAGAAGTCTGAATAGGGAAGGTAGGTTAGAAAACTTAAAAACGGAGATGGAACAACTTAAGTTAGATGTTGTTGGGATTAGTGAGATTAAATGGAAGGACGCACAGGATTTCTGGTCTGGGGAACACAGGATAATTAGCACACAAGCTGTCAATGGAGTCACTGGTGTAGGATTTGTAATGAACAAGAAAGTAGGGAAACGGGTGAGTTATTATGAACAGTTTAGTGACAGGATTATTTTGATGAGGTTAGAAACTAAGCCCGTCCCAACCACATTAGTACAAGTATATATGCCAACGTCACAGGAAGATGACGAAGAAATAGAAAAAATATACGCTGAAATTGAAGAAGTAATCCAATATGTGAAAGGGGAGGAAAATCTAATAATCATGGGTGATTGGAATGCAATAGTGGGAGAAGGAAAAGAGGGGAATACTATAGGAAGTTTTGGTCTAGGAGAAAGAAATGAGCGAGGAAGCAGGTTGCTAGAATTTTGTGAAAGATATAAGCTAGTAGTGGCGAACACACTGTTTAAGAACCATGCAAGAAGAACATACACCTGGAAACGTCCTGGGGATACAGGCAGATATCAGCTAGATTATATCATGGTGAAACAGAGATTCAGGAATCAAGTTCTAGACTGTAAAGCGTACCCAGGAGCAGACATAGACTCGGACCATAATTTGATAGTAATGAAGTGCAGGCTGAAATTCAAGCGAATAAGGAAGCAGCATAAGCAGAACAGACTGGCAGTGAATAAGCTGAAACAATCTAGCACAAGAGAAAAATTTGCAGAAATGGCAGACTTACGTCTAAGAAGTAACTGTGAAAGGAGCTCAACCGAGGACGAATGGAATGCATTAAAGACCGAAATAATGAAAGCTGGCAAAGAAACATTAGGCTTTAGGGAACAAACTGCCCGAAAACCTTGGATCACAGAAGAAATTTTGGAGCTGATGGATCAGAGGAGAAGGTACAAAAATGCTCAGGATGAAGCAGGAAGAGAGCAGTACAGGCAATTTAGAAATCAAATAAATAGGAAATGCAAAATAGCAAAAGAAAAATGG
>JARYHS010011408.1:269494494-269518496 GCA_031002005.1 Vandiemenella viatica | reverse complement strand
CAGTTGAAATACTTACACCCAACTTTTTAAAGAAAAAAATAGTAAAATATTAAAATTAAGTAAAAACAAAAGATATTGGATTCGAAAGCGAGCACTAAAAAAAAAGAAAAAAAAAGTTTAAATCGGTCTCAATTAATAGAAATACATTAGTAATTATTTTCATTGATAACGGGCAAATTTCAACGGAAGTTTGTGTAATGGGAGATCACAAAGATACATAGATTTCTATTGTTTTTCTACGCCATTGTATTGTAGGAAGTTCCTACAGGAACACCCAGACATGTGTGTTTATATATCACATTCCGTTATCTGTATCCTTCATTCTAAGCTGTAACTTCTTTTTCTTTTAGGTTCTTTGTATTCCACTTTTTGTCAGAAAACTTTGGTCAGATATAATTGTGTGTGAAGTTTGACTTTTTGTAAAGGATCTTGTTGGTTGATCCTTTTAGATAATGCGAATTACAACTTACATAATCCGTTCTTTAATTAACAGGTTCCTATAGATCAGTTACCAGCTGATTTTACCTTTCATCAAAGGATAACTATTAGCACAGCTTCTAAATTGATTAAATAGTTCAATGAAATAACAAGACCGATGATATTTAGCTGTGCTTAGTTCGTCGAAATCTTCATAACAAAACGTGGATAGACAGGAACTTCGTCCAGAGATACTAAAACATGTTACAAAATTCCAGCGCATGAAAACTGTTGAACTTATCTGTGAGCGTCAATAAACTATGTAGCTCGGTCTAGGGGGAGAGGCGTTGGGTAAGAAGTTACGATGAGCTACGTAGGAGGGGAGGGAGAAGAGCTTCGGTGCCAAGCAACAATAAGATACAGAACACACAACAGCATGTGAGTATTTATTTCCGTCATTTAATTACCTCCGTATGTAATTTACGATATTCTGACAATAGATAAACAGTAAGAAATGTCTTCTGAAATGAATAGGGAAAAATGCTATGTGCCTCGCTAGAGGGGGGGATGTAGAGGCAAAAGTCACATTAGGCTATGTGGAGGGTGGGGAGATTCAGAGGAGGCCAAATTGGGGTTACGCAGTTCATGGACTCTCCCTCTTAAAACGAATCCTGCAACTTCTCCTAAACAATTACCAAATCCGCGGCTCGCAATCTCCGTCAGTTTAAATAGTCGGCAGAGAAACATCCATAGAAACAATAAAGGGTACTGAAAGAGATTTCTCGAGCGTCAACAGTCACGTTGACATTCAAATTCATACAGAAACTATTACGTCTTGTTTAAAATCACTCACAATCATTAGGAACCAATTAAAAATGCAAATTAAAGCTATTTACATGACTTTTACATGAAACGGGCAACTTAAACCATTCCAAAAAACTTAAATTCGTCCTGAAAACATCGTGGCTTCTACAGCAATATACGAGGGTTGGAACTTAAATAGTTGCAACTATTTATTCACAACCGATACAAAAGCGTTACATGTTTGCACCTGTTACTGTCCTTCAAAGTAGTCACAAGAGTTGTTTAGAACCCGTTGGCAGCGATGTGGAAGGCGTAGTATACCGTTAGCAGAGCATGTTCTGTTGATGGTGCGAATGCCTGTCGAATCACTGGAACAGTTCTGAAGCGAATGCCACTAAGTGTTCTTTCATCTTCGGAACCAAATCAAAGTCACAAGGATTTAAGTCCGGGGAGTATGATGGATGGTACAATACTTCCCAGTCCCATCGACCGAACAGAGCAGCCACAGCTTGCGCTGTATGCGCCCGCGCATTATCATGCAAAATGATGGGTGGGTTGCGCAGAAAGTGTTGCCGCTGGTCGCAGGTGATGCTTCAAAAACGAACAGTAAAACTGTGCATTGACGGTCTGCCGTGGAGGAACGTAAAGCGTTAGGATAACACCATCACAGTCTTACAATGCCGATTCCCCGCAAGCCTCTTGAAGACCTTGATGACACTGTCGTGTTGTACGACCTCTGGCACATTCAATCTTGATCCAACCCCGTTTTTCCTGTTTCGATAACATAGTGACACCGTTACGTTAGACCACTCGCTCACAAGTGACTGCGTTCCCCTCGATTGTGCGCACGCCGGGGACGTGGGGCGGCGAGTCCATTTGCTCGGAGGTAAGGTAGGTATGTCAACAACGTGTGCTATTAGCGACAATAGTAGATTCCATTGCATAGTGTCTCCACAGCAGTGTTGCCAGTATTTAAGTTCCAACCCTCCTAATTACAAGCATTAAATTAATGTTTTAGACATTATACTACTTCTAATCATATACATATCGTTTACAGTGTATCCTTCCATAAACACAATATTAATTCACAAAAAATGTACAAATTAATAATTAATCAACTTTAATCTCTTTACATGATTCCTAATTAATAGTATGCTGGGTGAGAGGTCTGTTATAATTTGATGGTTACGTTATTACTTTCGTGCCGCAGGTGCCGATGGCTTCGGGCGAGATGGAGCTGACCCTGCGCATTCACCGCGGGGGACACAACCACAGTGGTGGTAGCGGCAGCTGCGACCTGGCCCCTGAAGACTCCGACCACGGACAGCCGTCTTCAGGAGACCCCTCATCTCCGCCGCCCCACCCGACCCACCAGCAACATGCGCTAAGTCGACAGCCGTCCAAAGCGCTCAACTCGAAAAACTTCTCACTCAGTCGCAAGCTGGCCAAGTTCGCGAAGGAGAAGAAGGCGGCCAAAACGCTGGGCATCGTCATGGGCGTGTTCATCGTGTGCTGGCTGCCCTTCTTCATCTTTAACCCACTGTCGATGCTGCTGCCCCAGCAGGACCTCTTCTCCGCGGTCGTATGTTGGCTGGGATGGCTCAACTCAGGCATGAACCCCGTCATTTACGCCTGCTGGAGCAGAGACTTCCGCAGGTAAGTCTCCAGCATTGCAGGCGTTACTTTTAGCGATCGTTTTTACATCGAATGGGTATAGTTTTAAGCATTATTAGCACAGCATGTTCAGACGATGTAACTTTCTCATGCCTTTGAAACAGGTAACATGATTCCTTCAGATGCAGCATGTTTCAAGGCTCCAGGGTGAACCATAACGAGAGAAGCCACTCTCTCAACGCTGAAGTATTTACTACGGTTAATGAGCCAATTATGGGCTAGCTACTTGCTAGACATTTGATGAATCGTTTCAGACCATCTCCAGTTTCCTGGGTGTGGTTTACGAGCCTTCCTGTTTTTCTGTCTTGGTGATTATAGACGATAGTCTTCCACTATTTCCTGTCTAGAAAAGTTTCCTTAACCGTAATAGATTCCCAGTGCCAGCCTCTTCTCTCCGTCCTCCTTCAGTTCGTCTATCCATCTTCTTCTTGCTCTTCCACTGGTCTTTTGTCCGTTATACTTTTTTCCAAATAAGTATTTCGTAGTCTTGTACTACTCATACTCTTAAATGCCCAAACAATTTAAGGCTAGATTACCTAAGTCTCCTTTCCACAGTTTCACTTAACTCTAGTTTTGACCTAACCTCATCGTTCTTTATACGATCAAACCTCGTTTTCTGGAAGGCCGTTCTAAGGAACTTCATTTCACAGGATTGAATCTTGCTAAGGTCCTTTGATGTCAGTGTGCATGTTTCCAAGGCATATGTGAGGATAGGAATGAGATATGATTTGTACAAGACAATATTTGTTCTTCTGGGAACCTTCATGTACCATAGTAAGCCCCACACGGTACTATAGAAGTTGGCTCTTTTCGTTACTCTATTCATAATTTCTAACTCACCTCTACCGTTATTAGCAATTATGCTTCCCAGGTAGCTGAAACGGTCAACAACTTAAACCTCGTGGTCTTTATATGACAGTCTGTATTGTTTCGGCTCATTTTCAATGCTACATTGTTTTTTTATGGCTTGACGCCTCGTCAACGGCTAAGGTCATTAGAGGCGGGATGGAACTGGGGACAAGGAATGGGAATGAATTCGGCCATGGCCTTTTTGAAGGAAGCATCCCGGCATTCGCCTGGAGTTATTTGGGGAAACCATGGAAAACCCAAATCTGGATGCCCGGACGGGGATTCGAACCCGCGTCCTCCCGAATGCGTAGCCAGAACGTTAACCGTGGTACATTTTTTGTTGGATCCAATTTCATTCAATATTCTTCAAACTTATTATTCCACATTTTCATTTTGTTTTGTATTCCTTCTTCGGTTTCATCCCATATTGCCACAAACACCAATGCCTGTAGATCTCTATTGATTGCTCTCTTTAGTTCTTTTAAGATGTTATCCATCACTGCTATGAACAGAAGTGGTGAAAGGGCACTTCCTTGTTGTTCTCCTTTGGTTGTACTAAACCATTCAGAGTAACCATCCCCAATATTGATACAACTTTTGCAGTTATTGTACAGTATCTGGATCTCTCTAATGAGGAACTGTGGTGTTTTAAGTTTTCTTAGACTTTATAGAAGTTAAAACACGTGATTAATAGCCAATGAAAATTACTTCTTCCTCTCCTAGTCTACAGCCATGGATGACACTCGTCACGAGGAATCCATGGCAAGCGTTCGATGGAGAATCCACAGACCTCCATGTCGGAATTAACAGGTACTGGCTAATACATTATCTAAACCTCTGCCGGCTTGGGAAAGATATTTCGAGTGACTAGATTTTCATTAGTAATCTTACTGAATTGAATCAGAGCTATTTCCATGCAGTATTTCTATGATTTAGCCTATATGTGTTTGTCTATGTACCACTTATCAATGACTTTATTAAAGTTCCTTAATCTTTTCCCTGTTATTTCATTTGCTAACGCTCAATTCCTGCTCATTTTCAAGTTACAAGTAAAAGTAGGAGGCTAATATCTTCGATCACATACCTCAGGTAAAACGAAGCGGGGAGTGATTGATCGAGTCGAACACTGCGTTTTGTGGCGGCTTACCTCTCGGGTCCCTACACTGTTAGCCAACTTTGCCGACCTAATTATAGTTATGATGACCAGAGAGCTCGGATACTTCTTGCTGCCCGTTTAGAGCTGACTATAGTATATTCGAGTAAATGAATGTTGCTATCCTGATGAATATGTTTACCTATAAGATAATGGATGTCAAAAACAGCTTCTATTGTTGGATGAATAGTTTTAAACGGAATTCATACAATAGTTATAATCTATGCCTATTACTGTGATAGGGTTAAAATTTTAATGTACTTGTTGAGTAGTGTTTGTTGGAAAAGTATATTTTTCTTGACTTCATCTAGTTCGTCATACAGGTTGTTCTTCCACGAATTTCTTGACAGATTTACATTTACTGATAATTTGTGTAAGTGATGCATCACATTCTTGTTGGTTCCTTCGATTCCAACAAGCCCTATTGATCAACACAAAAACAGATGCTTGTCGTCGTAGATGCAATGGAAATGACTCCATCATCAGTATACAAATTATACTTTTCCGAACATGGTATGAAATATTGAAGTTCGTCAAGTAATTGCTTAAAGCCTGCGTCAAATCAATTACATCTTAACCCATTGATATCAAGAACGGTGCTTAAAATAAACATCCTTATCATTCATTGAAGAGTGCAAGCTATGAAGCTAACAACTAATCTGCCTCAAAAATTCGTTGAAAGAAATTTTTACTGAAGTCGATATCTGGTGTACATGTTTCACGTAACATTGTTTACTGGATAAGAATCGAGGTATCGTAACAATAAATATTCTGTACATCAATAGATTCGTGACCAGACTTAGTAGCTGTTAGGACATTTGGATGCATAGATAAAAGAACTTTTGAAAACTACAAGAAACTCAATATTTTACCTGCATTTGATGTACGTTTTTCTGTCGTAAAATACATATTCACAAACTGTAGCTTCATGGTGTCCTTTCTCAATCAGTGTAGATGTTACATAAGAAATATATCACTTAACTGTAAATGTTGCACCGCTACTAGCTCACTCAGTTTAATTCTGTACAAACGAGCTGGAAAACGACAGTTCCAGAACTTCTCTTAATAATATTTATCCGAGCTGTATGTATCTATCATATCCAACAAGCCCTATTGATCAACACAAAAATAGATGCTTGTCGTCGTAGATGCAATGGAAATGACTACATCATCAGTATACAAATTATACGTTTCCGAACATGGTATGAAATATTGAAGTTCTACAAGTAAAAGGGTGTTTGTACACTGTCACAGATATAAGTATTTAATACTAATGTACTGAATTACACTGCTACAGCTTTTTTCCTTGTACATAATCTATTTTGTTTTAAGAGTAATGTTCAGAATTGATGTCGCCTGTCGCACCAACTATCTATAGTGCGAAAGAGAAACGCGGAAGAAAGTTGCTTCAGATGACGATGAAAATGAAGGCAATCAGGCAGACAATTGATGTAATTAGCTAATCGGCTATCCTAAATATGAATTTCACTGATAGTTACTTAATAGGGTGTCGGAAACTTGAAGATACAATTGAATTTAGATATTGGTTGCTTTGTAGTCTTTCCGATTAGTCATCATCCTCAACAGTTTCCAGCCACTGGCTGGGATTGCTTCATGCACAAGCCTCTCCATTTCCTTCTTTCATCCCACCACCTCTCTGTCACCACTTTGTTCCAGTCCTCTCCTCTCTTCTGTACACACTCCTCCACTCCTTTCAGCCATCCACCTCCTGGTCGTCCTCTGGATCCTTTACCATGCATCTTAATTTCGAGGATTTTTCTTGAGATTCTCTGAACCTCCATTCTCTTTACATGTCCATACCATCTCAGTCTGGTCCTCTATACCCTTTCCTGTACCGGTTCCTCTTTTATGGTGCATCTAATCACTTCATCCCTTACTCTGTCCGTTTTAGTAACTCCCATTCTATCTATTAAAAACTTCATTTTGTTTGCTTGTACTATGCTGATGTCCCGCTTTTTCATTGTCCATGTTTCAGCAGCATAAGTCAAGATAGGCACATAGTATGTGTGATAAATTACTCTCTTACTTCTCTGTGGCACATCTTTATTCCATATCAGGCTTCTAATGCCCGTTAGAAACGCCTCTGCTTGTCTCCCTCTTTCACTTATCTCGCCATCATTGCCTCCACATTCCTCTAATCCACTCCCCAAGTACTTGAACCTGTTTATCTTCTTTAGTTGTTCACCTGCCATCACAACTCCCTTGGTCATCCTGTTCTTCTTTCTGGTTGTTACCATGTACTCACATTTCTTTACATTAAATTTCAGGCCGATTAGTAACATGTTTTAAAAGTGAACTATTATGAATTAGTAGATCCCTATGTTTTAAACGAGGAAAAAAATTGAGGATTACAAATTTGTGTACCGATTTGACTATCTCCTTGTCTAAAAACTTTATTGGAGTGTAACTATAACCATCTTTCGTGGTAAATTTGTATTGTATAATCAATTATTTTAGGCTACAAATCGAAGAGTCAATCTGTCGTGATGTAATTACCTATGTTTATTAAATCGAACAGATCTTAATTCGCATGGAAATGTTACGAATAAAACAAAACCCGCCAGTGTATCTCAGTGCGCTGAGGACCTGCACAGTGGATCAGGGAGACACAACGGGGCTGGGCACGGGCCCCGTCTCCCGCACATCCGCCGTCGTGACTGCCGTTTTCAAATGGTTTTCCGACAATATCAACGCATATTTCGGGACGGTTCCCAATCTCCATCTCATAAACTATACATTTCGCAAACAAAAAATACGCATATCTCCACGTTTCACAGACAGATTTCACTTTCCCCATTATATCCTGTTCATTAGCAACTGGCTGCTCAAGGTCATGTTTCCCTCGCCTTCCCCCTCCGAACAGACCACTGGGTACAGGACAGACGCAAGATGCAATGTTGCAGCATTGTCGTGTTTATACAAATACGTACGTCGTCATAAAACGCTGTAAGTGAAATTTCATCACATAGTTGTAATATTATTTGACAGTCAAAAACTATTTTATATGTGTATAGTTTCTTTAAGACACTGTAAAACTCTGGGGGAAACCACAAACAAAATTACAGCAGAAGCATATGGCGTATCGTTACGAACAGTGCAGCGTATATGTAGCGAAGCCAAACTCAGTTTTCCAGCGCCATCCTTATCTTCTCCAAAGAAAGAAATTCACACAGAAAAACGGGTCACTTGATACAGCATGCAATGACTGTATGAATGATCAAGGTCAACATCAAATATTTCTGTAAACGAAAACTACTGCTACCAGTAACTATCGCTTTCACTTCAAAATTTATACTACGTGTTTCGATGGTAAACTTCCATTGAGAAATGTTACTAAAAATAGGATTTAATTCTAGAAATGTCTCGCACAACTTTTAAAAATAAATATGATTCCTTTAAGCTTTAAATTTTATCGGCTGATATAATGCAAATAATTTTAACTTTATAAAGATATGAATTTCAAGTTGGTAAGCAAGATATTAAAAAAAAAAAAAGATTCCATAATTTCGCTAATGAGAAGTGATTAAAATGCTAAATTTTACTGAAGAAAAAATCAATACATTAGATGAAAAATATTGTACTACATACATTGTGAGAGCGTTTCGCATACGTGGCAGCTCTTTCCCCTTTTCATGTAAGGGGGAGGACAGCTGAGTGGGGATACAGCAGAGTGACCATGAACCGCCTCCGTTAAGTGAACACGGTATAGTGCGTAGTACGACCTGGCAGTAGTTATAGAATGCTAGGCGTCAGCGAGGGCATGCGGCCGTAAAACGAAAGCTCCAAATTTGACCATGCCAGCGAGGAGTGAACCTTATCGAAGACAGCCACCCGAAAATGTTGGGAAAAGGTGATGAAGAAGAAGAAGTTAAGAACAATAATAAATGAAATTTTCATTTGAATCCTGAGTAAAAATGCAGCCATTCATATCCTCGGATCAGACCAAGTTAATGTCAGTAACCATACACAAAAGGCCAACAAAAGGAAATATTGGTGACGGCGATTTCTGTGGTCATTCTAGCAATCAAAAGAGGTGTAAATCATTTGTTTTCGCTGAAAAATGCGTCAGTTTTGCTTAATGTAACACCATTGATACTAAAGAGAAAGTTCAGAGAAGAGCCGCATGACTCGTGATTGCTTGTCACAGTCCTTTATAAAAGCGTAACAGAATTGATACATACAGTGGGGTGGGATTGCCTGGCAAACAGACGCCGTAGGTACTTCTTCCACGAAACTCCTTATGCCACAGTGACAGGAAGGATTAGAGAATTTATGTTTTGTATGGATGCTAATATGATTTCTTTCTTAAATCCTACGACTGCAATGCATAAAACTAAGTTTGATGCAAATTACCCTCTCCCACCCACAATTTTGTGAATAACAGAATATAGATGTTGAGGTTAATGTTGATTTTTATCAAAATGTTGAGCAAGTATAGGTGTGTACACAATTAACATCCAACAGAACATTTCCTATGGTTTCATCTGACATACTGTCCTCTAGGTCTATACTTACACACGTTACTGATACAATAGCAACCAATAGGAACAAAGGATGCCTGTTAGCCAATGTTTTTATATCTTGTTATGGTATATCACAACGAAGTATCTACTAAAATGGTGACACAGAGCTTCAACTGATTAAAGATTATATTTCTTACTATAATGATTAAACGAACAAGCTGACCTCAATTCGGGCAAACTAATTTTAAAAACTACCATTGATCTCATAAAGTATAGCTAACAAAATACCTTATAAAATTACCACAACATGGGAAGGGTCATTGCCACCGGAGCGTGTATATTCCATCGCATCTGAAATTAAATATTAATCGAATCCACATTAATTCGGTATATATTTCAGCGCGCAACGAAGCCATACGTTTACTGTGCGGAATGGATTTCAGTTTCCTGCTGGCACGTAGTGTGACGAGATATTTCCGAAATTCTAGATCAGACGTTAAGCTTCTAAACTGTGACAGTTGCATCAAGATTGTTTGAAGAGTTTTAGCAATATTCCGTAACAGGCAAAAAAATATAAAAACTATTATTTTGGGTTCTTGGACCTACAAATCATTTATAAATATATCTTTAGCGTACAAATTAATCACAGTATCCATTAATTGTGATGCAGTTTATGTTAGGGTGCGATTTACCAACTCACTTACTGATGTGTACATTCACTTTAATTTTTTAAATTTTTTTGCACCACTTCACTAAGTAATTTCTGACAGTCCTTCATTCCCTTACCTATGAAATACTATTTAGTGTCTCTTCCCTTCAACATTCCCTTTCCTATTTTTCGTCAGTAGCATTTATGACCGTATACATATCCGTAACTTGATTTTACCCTACATTAATTTTTCAGTGACTTGAAACCATGCTCCATTATAACCCCAAGTATATTTTACTGCAGTTTCCACAGACAAATCTGACTGACTTCCCACTCCTGGATTCGATACCCACTATGAGGGCTCCATACCAACCCAAAGTAATCATTGAAGAGCCTGAAAATAGTTTCGTAAGCCGTTGGAGTCTTGTGTAATCAGTTTGATCGGTGTTTCAAATACTTTTGTTTGGTTATTTATTTACACTATCTATCTGAATAAAAGGTTACTTTGGTCACTGTGTCATCGTGCCCGTAACGCTTGAGGACTAATTGTGGCTATAGGTATCAGCATAATTGTGATTGTGGCTATAGGTATCAGCATAATTGTGATTGTGGCTATAGGTATCAGCATAATTGTGATTGTGGCTATAGGTATCAGCATAATTGTGATTGTGGCTATAGGTATCAGCATAATCGTGATTGTGGCTATAGGTATCAGCATAATCGTGATTGTGGCTATAGGTATCAGCATAATCGTGATTGTGGCTATAGTTATCAGCATAATCGTGATTGTGGCTATAGGTATCAGCATAATTGTGATTGTGGCTATAGGTATCAGCATAATTGTGATTGTGGCCATTATTAACAACAATCCTATTTCGCTAAGCTATTTCGAGGAAATGAATTGCCAGAACACCGAAAAAAGTTTGTATTAACAATTTAATTACTATTTTCTTTTTGATTATTCATATTCAGTCGTTGTAAATATTTCCTTCTACTCTCTGCCCAGAGATATCGTTGTTGCAGTAAACTAAGCAATATGTACCAAATTACACCATCTTTAAGCTCATGAGAGTTAGTTAATACCAATTCCTTTAGCTAAGCAACTGTTATGAAATAACAGACAGAACACTGGGTTCATCCATTTATTTTTGAAAAGTAACAAGGTATTTATATTCGATATTCATGTATTTTTTTTATTTAATGACATTGGGCCTTCTAGCCATTCAGCTAGCACCTGTGTTTATTTTCTTCCTGAAGTGTGTATATAGAATCTTCTCGTTTTATAATTGATGATAACATGTGACAGGACAACGCAGGACAGACACGACACTTGATTAAAACCACCCATGCCCTAGGTTGGACTCGAACCGGTGACCCTTGCAACGTGAAGCCAGTTCGCTTTCCCCGCGCTACCGGGGCCGGCAGTGTTCATGTTTCCTCTATATTCTATGTCAGTGTTATAGTAAACTTGATGAAATCAGTTGCCAGAACTGTGCGTTCAAACTGAATTTTTTTTTTATTCTTTCTTTTGCCTTTACGTGTCGTCGACGTCGAAGTAATTAGAGGCGGCACAGAACAGCGGACAACGAACGGGAAGGGATTCGGCCATGGTATTTTGTAGGAAGCATCCCGGCATTTGCCTGGAATGATTTGGGGAAACCATGTAAATCCCAAATCTGGATGTCCGGACGGGAATTTGAACCTGCGTTCTCCCGAATGCGAGGCCAGAGCGTTAACCGCTCACTCACTACTCTCGCTGCAATTTTTGACGGGATTAGAAGTTAATTTGGCAAGAAAATAACAGCTTCAGAATGCCGTATCCTGAAGATTAGTATTAATATCAGTTCAAATGCCTAAAAAAAAAAAAAAAAAAAAATAGGATGTGATATTATAGTTACCGCTCCAATGTGCTGTAAACTTAATAATAATTTTTTTTAAAAAAATCCGCTTAACGTTGCATTTGCTCTTAACGATTAATTAGTAACTTACTTAATTTCTACACGTTATTAGTAGTTTGTCTTTTTCCTGTCGTAATGTCCACTTACAACAATACTCTTAAACCTCCAAAAAGTATTCTTAAAAGGAAAATGTCCCCCTATATTTGAATTCACTTGGCGCTTTACTTTAATACGGGAGCATAAGATAGGCGACTGAAACTTTAATTAAATTCTACCTTCCACACTCCGACTGAAGAGAAAAATCGAAACGCCTGCTTGGAATACCAAGTGAAAGAAACCTGCAGACCAGCCAAGGCCCTAGCGTGGCAGTTGACATACAACAGGTGTCGTCTTTTCAATGGAAACGCTAGTTCCTGCACGCTACAAACGTATTACGTATGCACTGTGTCACTGCGAATTACTGCAGCAGAATGAACAGTGACGCAGTTACAACTGCTGCAATTTGTCAATACTGTCACAGATAATGTGCCAGCGCTCGCAGATAGTACTGTATTTCCACGAAAATTACACAGAGAATATTATGGAACATTTCAAAATGTCTTCCGAGAATTAGTGTCTCTGAACGGTCTTAATCTTAACAGTTCTGTGAACAAAAATGCTGCTGAATCTACAAAGATAAGTAGGTCACATTAATATTCTTTTCTAAACGTTGTTTCCCCATATTTCGGTTTGCTATGATTTTTGTGAAATTACTCTAGGTAAATTACGTGATGGTTTCATGAAAACGCAAGGCCAAATTTCTTCCAGTTCCGATCCCCAATGTTCTATAAGCACAAATATCCCCGACAAGCAATAAACCCATAAAACTGTTGATATCATGATTTTTAACCAAAAAAATTCTAGTCTTTTGGTAACATACTGTTTAATTTCGAAGTTTATAAATTATAGTAAACTTAACTGTGCGGAAAAGAGGTTTCAACATCATGTAAATATTCTTCGTTACCTCTTTACTGTTTTATACGAAATTAGCTGATTTCAACAACACAGGAATTCATTTTATCAGTCAACTATTTATGATGGTGACGCATTTAAACACAATTTTCAATTATTAAGCAGATGCTTTAAATTTCAAATGCATTTATTTAAATGAAAACTGGGTACGTTTTGCTACCGCAGTTCCTGCATTGCTAATTATTTTGGAGACTGCTAAATGCAGTTGTTTATCTTTGATTACTACTACTGTATATTCTATATCTCTTGCAGCAGGCTGAAATTGACTGTACGTTTGTATAATGGTATTTTCGTTTTCTGAATTATTTGCGGAGTTCCATGTTTTGCGTGTCTCATTCATTGTTATTATTGTTTTGTTTGCTTCTACTCCAGGATGCCTATTCCATTTTGTGTTTACTGGCTTTTAATACAAAATCGTGGCGTAATATTGTTTTGTGATAGTTGCTTGTTCATTTGTATGGATTTATTAGTCTTTTCGAAAGATTTTTTCGCTACAATTGGTTGGCGAAAGTTTTCTTGCTAACCTCTAGTAGGGTCAGGTGTAGTAGATCTACTATTTAGTGTGTACCTAAGTGGTGTTAGAGATAAAGCTAACGTACTTTATGCTGCATCGATTAAGTTAAGTGGAAGGATTTCCTCACAGAAAGACATCAGAATAGCTTAATAGAATTTCCGAACTGGAACGCACAATGTCCAGGGACACGAGTGGAAAGTTTGTCAGTGGGCAAATGAGCCGCCTCTGTTAACTGAACGGGCTATAGTCATGGATGATATAATGGAGAAAGTGACAGTGAGGATGGGAGAGGGAAACACAAAGTTGAGGGCTTTAGCTGACGACCTGATGATGTGGGGAAGTAATGAGGATGAAGTTAAGTGTTTTTTATATCTTAATAGATTTTATTAAGGTTTACTTTCATTTACTTGTCAACCTCGATATCATTAGAGATGGGAAAGCACTGTGGGCCAGGGACGGGAAGGTATTCAGCCATGGCTTTTCTGAAGGAGCCATTCTGGCATTAGCCTAGAGAGTGTTAGGGAAACAATGGAAAACCGAATTCTGGATAGCCGGAAGGGGATTCGAACGCTTGTCCTCTAGAATGCGGGTCCAGAGCGTTACCGCCCACTTACCATGCTCAGTACACATTCTTATTAAAAAATAAAACAGCACTAATATGTTGCCTGGAGAATGTCATGGGTAATTAAATTGTTATGCTGACCGTCATTCCGAAGAAGGCTTTCCAATTGTGCTACCGACTGTAAAAGCTTAGATGGCCTACGTTAGTAGAATTATTATTATTATTATCGTAAGCCAAGTACAAAAAAGATATGTCAATCAGATAGCTATATCTACGGATTCAAGTCATCTCCTGGCAGCTGGTCCAGCTTGATGCAGTGTGAGTAGGCCTCCAGATAGTCTTCTTGCTGGACAGTCCATCACAATGTGGTCAGCAGTTTGGATACCACCATAGTCACACAACGCATCTTCACGGAGACCCCACTTATACGTTGTTGCATTGTACACTCCGTGACCTGTGCAAAATCTATTCGTTTGACACCAAAGACGCCTAGGCAAGACAAACCCTGAAACAGAGGTTGTCGGATCTTTTATAAGCCCACAATTGTGTGGGCTGTAGGCTTCCCACTTCTTTCTCCACTCTTCATACAAGTTAAAGTTGTTATGTCTGAGATTTGTTGCTTCAATGTGGGCAGGTCTCCTTGATTTTAATCGTATGCGAGGAAGGTGAAGAAGGTCACCATGCAGAGGAATCATGTTGTTTTCCTCCACTCTTTCCAATTCTCTAAGAAATATCGATTTTCTCTTCAAATGTGGTGGAGGATTGTTGGAAAGTACAGGCAGACAGGATAATGGGGTTGACCTAAAGACAACACTCACTGTTCTCATAGCAGCGTTAAGCAGGGTGTCAACTTTGGCAGTATGAGCACTAACAAAATATATAGAGCAACAGTATTCTACTGTGGAGAATGCAAAGCCAAGGACTGCTCCTCGAAAAACATGGGCACCAGCATCGCACAACGTACCAGACAGTTTATTTAAAAGGTTCACACGGTTCTTCACTTTCTCTGCAATGTTAATTAAATGCTGAGAAAAAGTGAGGGATAACTTCCAGATATTTGGGGAGTTATTTGTTTTCTACTCATCCAAGGGGTCCGAAGGTTGGTCTTATTCTGACGTAGGTGAGCTGGTTTGAAAGGCGGAAGCAATAAGACTCTGTCTTTGTCAGATTAGGTTTGAGTCTCCACTTAGAGAAGAATGTGTACAGCTGGTTAAGAGAGTCTATCTTCACAAATCTGTAAGTTTCTACCCTGAAGAGTAATAGCCGGATCATCGCCATACTGAAATTTGCTGCAATTTAGTTGAGGTACGTATGTTAGTTGAAGAAGGAGCGTCAAGAATTTGTGATTGATGATAAAACAATGCAATGGAATCTGTTGATCAGAATTCATATGAGTGAAAGCAAAATATAGGATTCACAACACAGCATTACGGATAAAAGAATCACTCTCCCCGCAGGGATCCTACCATCTCTCACATATCCGTGAGCAAATACGATTCGCTCTCGAAAACTGCGGAGCGAAGTGCTCTTGCAAACTGCATGAGGAGTGCCCGCAGAGCAGATAAGGGCTTGGAGAGGGGGGGGGGGGGGGGGGACTCGCAAGACGCTATATCCCCACCAGACAAACAGACGCAAGCCGCAACGCTCGCCCGCTTACTCTCGCACTCTCAATGGAGGACAGATAAGGCGAACCCACCTCGGCTTTCAGCTTGTCTCTCGCTGTACGCTCTGAATTATTAACACCGCCTCCAGTGCTGTGCCTACGAGTGGGGCTTCTGTCATTTAGACTACCTGAGGCAACGGGTAATAACGTCGACTGGTATATGAAGCACTGGGCGTCTCGTTTCATTCTCAACCGGAGTATTAGTTCTTTACGTAAATTTTTCTGGAGAGTCTTACCAAATATCTACATTTGAATATAGATCCATTTCAAGTTTTAGCTATCTGAAAATAGGAGAAGAAAGATAAAATTCGCAGGAACAAGAAGGAAGTGCACTCACGCTACTAATTTTCATCTTCGAGCTCATTCTCAGACGGTCCACCGGGATAATGTTATAAATTTAGATACCATATTCTTATTTTGTAGTGCTATAGGCCAAAGCTTCTTAAAGGCCACCTATATTTCAATGAGGGCATGTTCCTATCATAATCAATTCATTTGCAATTGGCTTCAAAAAGAGCAACTTCATCTATTCTAAGAATTAAGATAAAGACCATTTTCTGAGGGTCTTGTATTAGGTGTGAGGGACCAAGATATGTGGTAGAGTTGATAACAACAGTATATTTTATTTTGTTCATGTAGCTAGCCAACTGTAACAATTTTATTAATTTAGCTAGTAAATTTTAAGTCTTTGGTCAGTATAAAATTCTGTTTTAATTCTTCACTTCCAGTTTCATAAGTGTTCCCAAGGAATTCAAAACATGTTTCTAGATTTTATTATATTATTATGTTATAGTAAAATATATTTATAATATATGACATAGGTAAAAAAAATAGGCCCGTATAAGATAGTGGTTGGCAGCATTATTTTTAACAATTTAGTGGGCGCCGGGTTGAAAACAGTAGAGAAAAGCTGTTATAGTCTGTTCACACTCAACTGGCGGCTCAACACCCGCTCCTCATTGCCCACTCCTCGAATCACATCTCTGTGTCTGGGGAGGCTAGTGGCAAGTTTGTCAGAGGGCAAAGGGTAAGGGCAGCGGAGTGGGGATAGCGACCTTGAACCGCCTCTGTTAACTGAACGGGTTATTGATATGGATGATATAATGGAGAAAGTGACATTGAGGATTGGAGAGCCTTCGACTTTGTTTCTACATCTACATCTAGATGTAGATGTAGATGATTTTGAGAATTGTCAGAAACGAGATATGGCACAGGAATATGCATCATAGGAGTAAGGGGTCAATTTATCACAGATACTGGATTTTATTTCTCACGTAAGATGCCGAATCCTGAAAAAATTAAGAAGCGAATATCAGTATCGTTAAAATTTCTAGGAAGCAGAACAGCATTGAGAAACGCTAACAAAATGAGTTACACGTAATGTGCAATGTGTACTATCAGCCTGGATTTACAGAGGACAGTGCAGTAGGTCAGAAACCATGACCAGCCAAGAAGAATCGATTACCCTGTCAGATCAGTCGAAAGAATCAGAGACGCCGAAGTTTGTTTCAAAACACTTCATTTATTGGAGAGGGTGAAGTGAGGGAATAGGTTTACAAAGCCTGGCTGAGTACATTGCTTGAATATGGTGATGTCGTAAAGGAGTCCGAGTTGTAGTATCAGTTGTAAGAGTTGAAGGGTTGCAAAGGAACACAGATAAATTTTTTGTGAAAATTACCGCAAAACAAAATCAGTAAATGAAGTGATAGAAAGGCTGTGTTGTGAGCCATTGGAAAACAGGAAGAGAGTGCTGGGAGTGTGCTGGCTGTATATTGGGTCTGAGGCTGGGATTAAAAATTAGTAGTAGAACACAGAACGGAAGATATGAACAAGACCGGAATGTGGTACTTGAAAGTAGGGTCAAAATTTTCTTGTGTGTTTAAGGGAGTCAGGGCTGGAATAAACTACCACGGAATTTCTGAACAATTTACCAGAAACTATGAGTGAATTTATAATTAAAATTCGTTAAGGGAAATAACAGTCGGGGCGCGATACCTGTCTAGGGAAATAGCACCATTGCAATTAAATTAATTCCTATGACTGTTGACAGAGTTCCTATATTTAACAGATGCTTTGTGCCGCACGTGGAGATCTCATAATCAACGCCACGCTCCTTGGTGGAAGGTAACCTCACTTGCTTGTTACCCGTTCACTTCGTGGTCAGGCAATACAAATCTGTTCGCGTGGGCAGACCCACGAGTTACCACACCCCGGGCGTGGCAGTTCCCGGAGTCAGTGAAGTGGAAAGAGATGTTACCGGTTGTCAACTCAGTTTTCGCCGTTTATCCGGGAAATCAAACAGAAGGTAGCAATAACAGGATGCAAAGAAACTTTCCCGTATGTGCTTCAGAGTCCTACCTATTGCTCTAAGTAACATTAGTTCAAACCAAGGCCTTCCGTACTAAACAACCAGTTGCTTATAAAGTCTTGTACGTCTTCTTCGTTTGGTAGTTTCAATCCATAAAATTCTATTTACGAGGTGTCCAAATGAAAGATGGTCACATGGTGACAGATGTGATATATAGAGAGGCTGATCAAAGCTTCCAGTTTTTTTAGTGCAGTGTCAGCAAAATAGAGCCGAGAATTTTCGAGCAGTAGTTACTGCCGATCCAAATCATATTTATAGTTTTTCCCAGGAGTAGAAAGTAGTTTGGAGCGCCGACAGATAACCTTTCAACCATAAAATTCGATTTAAGCAGCACTTTTAGCATTACAAAATGTGATCATGATTAACTGCAATACACAAAATGTGTCTTTCTCTTCACTGTAGTTAATTTTATTCAATACTAGCTGATACCCGCTACTGGATTCGCGTGTATTAAGAATTTCTTTGCCAGAATTGAATATAGAAAGTTGTTGGTAGCGAAGGATTGTTCCCAAACAACACCGACTCGGCGTAATATGACAGGAAAGACATCACTACGAGATATCATTCTACCTTCGAACCTGTCTCTTGAAGAGAATCAATACCTAATATATTTAAAAACAAAAAGCCAACGAAGGTGAGGGTATGTTGGGTGGGGGAGGGGGGTGTTAACTAAGGGCAGCTTTATTACAGCTTATCTTCTTTCTTCAGCAAGAGCATCTGATTCTTGGGTTGTATTAACTTTAGCTGCTCGTGCTCTGCTAGAGATTCAACTTAGGCCAGTTGACGCCCGCAAGGCATGTCAAAAAAAGGGAAAATAAACTGGTGCCAGAAACATTTAAGCAGACAGGCATCTATACTAAACAACATGTTTTTTCTCTAAACGAAATTTATTAACAAATTATACACTAACATAATGCGGGAGAAGCATACCTTGAGCAACCGACGTAACATACAGACTAACACACAAATCCGTCTCTCTGTCACCATTCGATAAGTTCTTAAAATTTGGTGACTACAACTGTTAATCATACAGAAAACAAAATGTACTGTGCCCTCCCTACAGATTTTCTTGTTAAATTCCGTCATTATCGGTTTAGGAATTTAGTCGTCAAAACGTAACAATAAGACGAAGACTTACTTCCGCATTTATTGTATTACTAGCAGTTACCCGCGACTTCGTCCGCTTGAAAGTGTGTTATGGTATAAAATTTTATGTTACTATTCAGAGTACGACCAGCAGAAAAAATTCTCCTTTAGGGTTGAAAATTTGGTCATCTGCTTCCTTGGCTTTTAATCTTCAATGAAAAGTGTTCGTCAAAGCCGGGATGTAGGTAACAAAGATGTAACGCACGCCAAAAGACACGGTTACAAACAGTACTCACTTAGTGGGCGTCCATTAATTACGTAAGATGTTTTTACATAATCCCTAACCCCCCACCTCTCCCGTAGTGAGATCTCCCCCTAAAATGACGTGAGATTTTGACGGGACTTCCCCGACCCTACTACCGACCTTGTAGTTTTTCTTAGATCCTTCTTTTTTAGCTCTCCTACTTCCGAGAACCCCCCCCCCCTCCCCCTAAAGTCGGTATCCTCGTCGTTTGTGTATCTTCTTTTCTTTTTTTAGCTATACTGCCCTTCAGGAGTTTCAAATGCTACGTGAGATTTCACCGGATTTCTCCCCCCCACCCCCACCTCATTTCACCCCACGTAATTAATGGACGCCCCCTTAGCGGCGTAAACTTCTTGAGCAGATTTTGACGTCTTTATAGTGAGAATTCGCAATGGTAACCACCTTCTGAACTCCAAATCTACTGTGCACCATGGAATATTAGTAATCATTCTGGTCCAGGCAGTGTAGCAAACTTACCATAACCTTCGTTAATACGGCTCCTTTGAAATCAGTACTATGACTCAAATTTTGATATTTCACACATATTGTGACACATATTACGAATCGAATTACCGTCTGATACCTGAAATGTCACAATACTTTACGTCCGCAACTGAAGTACAGATTTATCTTACCTGTTCCGGAGCTATTATTAATATTTTGATACAATTTAAGTAAAACGCGATACATGTCACTAAATTGGCCCACATGAAATCATCTTAAATTACTATAAAGTTTCAGTTGTCATTTTGCTTCAAGCTGTATTTCAACCAAACCACAAAATCCACCAATATTGTTGCTAAAATATCAAGGGTTCTATCAACCGCACATTAATACATTCACTATTTGATTGGTAGTGACATCATGAATTGCGATATAAACTTGACCCATTAATTTCAGACCGTGATACAAAGCAACCGCTAAAATCTGTCTGAAAAATGACCTTTGTAATATGGTGGTTGTAAAAGCGAAGTAAATAATAAATTCATGTGGAACATGAACTATGGCATCAGCACCATGACAGTTATTAAAATAACGTAATTTAAAAAGGTATTCTAAAATGCTCGTAACTTACGCTGTACAACGGAAAGTCCAAAATTCATTACAACTCTTACGTTAATGTTGCAAGTCAAGTTTACGTCGCAATACAGTAATTGTTAGTGCGCGTGTTTTAGTCCAGCTGTATTTCATACTGAAGGAGTATAATAAAATTAATTATGATAATCTGTGCTAAGCTAATAAGGAAACCTCATATTGAAACTGTTGCTACAACTCGAAATCAGTTCCGATTCGTTTAATGTGTTAGGTGTGACCATATCGTTTGATTTTGTAGTGGAAATATTAGCGTAGATAGTGGTTAGGTTGAAATTCTACCTGGACCTGAATATTCTTGTTATAGCATCAGTAATTATTAGAGTAATAAATAAGCTGCTTTCATAAGCGCCGTGTTAGTGACGACGTGTATCGCTGTGTAAACTACTCCTAACATGGTTTCTCGAAACGAAAAGTTTCTACCTTAGACTATTGAATACATTCGTTTTAAGTGAAGGATTTTAAGTTATTAGCAGAATATTCAACAGTAAACAAAAAAAACCTTTTTTTTTTCATAGGCAACTATTTCACTGATTTCTACAGAAAGTTAAGATAAAAAACAAAAAAGGGTTTGTTATCTTCTATTAAGTTTTAAATTTTGTTAAAAATAATTTGTAATGTTACAGAGAATCTATAGCAAAAAAAAGAAACAAAGGCAATAAACCGAACCGAGGTGAAAACGAAACTGTTTCATATTCGTCACGAACATACAAAAACGGCCTCTTCGCGGACGACCATTTTTTCACTTTTAGTGAATCGACTTTTGTGCTGGTATACTCTAAGTATTAATATTTTTTTCAAACTTTGATTTTTAACATATATTACGAAGCATATATTAGGCTTACGAACGGAATTACGGTGTGATACCTGAGGTGTTATGCCATTTCATGTATGCAACTGAAGAATTCTCTTCCTGAACTTAAGGTTAAGTACAGATTTATATATCCTGCTTCCAAACTATTATTTTTCAAGTGCGTCGGTTTTATGGCTTTTAAATTAAACACAAACTTGCATATGTAAGAAGGCTTTTGCTTTTATTTCTGAAAAGTAGTGTTTGCGATTTACGTAAAATGCAAAGAGTAAACGTGGCATGGCTATCTACGAAGTAGGAAACTCTTAGTTGTTTCCGAATTGATATTAATGGCAATTTCTAAAAGAACTATGCGTCTTTGCGGGATAAAATCTATCTCACTTCGCACGCAATTAACTGACTTCATGCCAAATTTCATCTAAATATGTTGAGTTGTGACGGCGTGATTGATTCCAGAAGTACATCCAAACACACATCCGAACTTTCTCGTTTTCTCATTTATAGATATATAGATTACTGCAGATCACACACACACTGACTGCGAATCACTCTGAGGGAGTAATATAACGTAAAAAAGTGTACACCAACAGCATTGCAAGACTACCTCCGATTTGCCTCGCATTGCACTCCTAAATTTGTAATATTTACAGTTTAACATTCAAACCAATTTTTAAAAATCTTAGCGTCTACGGTGATTTGAACAGGAACCCACGATCCAAACACTAGTAAGCAAGCACTTTGACCACTGAGCTACCTGCCCGCAGTATCGAAAGGCAGTACAGAGACCTACACATCCAACGCGTCTGTCTATCACCGTTCAGTAATTTTTCCGAAATTATAACAACATGTATTATTTACACAGATAATTTTTCAACCAAATGTAGACTTTATTTTTCACCTTGTTTCAAAGGATAAGTGTGCAAAGTTTCATCGAGATCGGATGAAAACATTGGATTTGTATGAAGAACAAACAAAATAATAATGCACGCTCATAATCGAAATGTTATTTGAAATTCCATAATTACATCACAGCTTACTTTGGTGCGAGGAACTTCCGAGAGATCCAGGATACCTATGTTTCACGTTTATTCTTTTAAAGTTTCGTTGTAATCGGGTGAAATTAAGATGGCGGGCTGGTGTAGGTTTTCAAGGACCTTCCACAACCAACCAAGCCTACTTTATCGCCCCCTCCGTCCAATCACTTGTGTGGAACACTAAACTTCATTATATACGATCCCCCGCAACTGTGAAATAAGTTACTTTTACCACTAGGCAACAAACAGTTACTGATCAATACAATGGAACAGTTAATAACTACAAGGAGTATAAGTCATTATCGTTGTATAACTTGCCTTATACTCCTTTTACTGACAGGATAAAATGCGAATTGAATTATACTAATAAGTTCAATGTTGAATTGTAAGGAAAAAATATTTAACACTGACTTGTACAATTAACACACGAAGTAAAGCCGACAAATGTGAGAATTTTCGCACCATTAGTCTAACATCACATGGTTCAAAATTACTGACCAGAATAATAAACAGAATAATGGAAAGGGTACTAGAAGAAATAGTAGGTGAAGATCAGTTTGGGTTTAGGAAAAATAGTGGTACGAGGGAAGCAATTCTGGCTTTACGATAAATACTTGAAGAGCGGATCAAGAAAAACAAAGCTACTTTTTTGGCGTTTGTTGATTTTAAAAAAAGCTTTTGATAATGTTAGGTGGGACAAGGTGTTCAAAATTTTAAAGAAGTCAGGTCTAAAGTATCGAGATGGAAGAATACTGTATAAACTGTATAAGAATCAAGTGGCTATAATAAAAGTAGAGAATCATGAGAGACATGCATCAATTAAAAAGGGTGTGAGACAAGGTTGTAGTCCAACCCCGTTAATATTCAACTTTTATGTAGAACAAGCAATAAAGGAAATAAAATAAAAAGTTTCATGTGGCTTAAGTGTTCAGGGAGAAAAAATCAGTATGCTACGATTTGCTGATGACATTGTCTTGTTAGCAGAAAGGGCAGAGGATATTGAAAAGTTACTGAATTGCATGAACAATTTACTGAAGGAAGATTTTGGACTAAATAAAAATCAAAACAAGACAAAAGTGATAAAATGTAGCAGAAATGATACAAATACTAGCAGATTAATTATAAGAATAGGATCCGATGCAATTGGAGAAGTAAGTGAATTCTGTTATTTGGGAAGCAAAATTACAACCGATGGACGAAGCAGGAATGATGTTAAAAGCAGAATAGCACTAGCAAAAAGAGCCTTCATCAAAAAGAGAAATCTTTTAGTTTCAAATATTGATCTAGTAATTAGAAAGAACTTTTTAAAATTCTACGTGTGGTGCACAGCACTTTATGGTAGCGAAACATGGACATTAGGAATACCAGAAAGAAAGAAAATTAAAGCATTTGAAATGTGGTGCTACAGAAGAATACTGAAAATTAAATGGACAGACAAAGTACGAAATGGACTAGTTTTGTAAATAATGTGGGAGGAAAGAAGTTTGTTGAAGAAGCTTACAGAAAGAAGAGACAGGTTGGTGGGTCATATTTTGAGACATGCTGGATTGGTTAATTTGTTAGTGTGACTTATACTCCTCGTACTTCTCACGATAGAATTATTCCTACTTTTTTTTATAAAAAATTTAT